>JARDYJ010000002.1:111515593-111800593 GCA_029215755.1 Spea hammondii
AACACACTTATATATATATACATACACTTTTGGGGAGTTTAAATGTACATGTGTTGCACCTACTGCTGAATCCATCTGGATTTTGAGTGGGTCTTGAGAATGTCTTCTACATTGAAGTGGGATAAAGCATTCACTGACCTTGTCTTCTGAATTCTTAGGGACCCATTCACATAATTTGTACATACCTATTCATATAAGCACACAGCACATATCCCCGGGGTTTAGAATATCACATTATATAACATCAGATATGCCGAACTGATATTTCTCCAGCAAAAGTCATATTCATCTGTACAGACAATACTTATCTCAAATGTTAATTTTGGAAGAAAGCTAAAGTGTGAACAGCTTGAGTTAAAACTGTTTTTTTATCCTTTGTGTGATATGCAACTTGAGTTTGCCTTTGCTGTGCTCATGTACAGTGCACTCAGTTCAGTAGAAGCAGGCAGGGGAGGAGGAAAATCAGAAGTGTAATGTTCAGATGAGGGCTAGTAACATTCAGCCCAATTGGCAAAGTAGTAAAACAGCCTCTGATATATCCATCTCAATTACCACTATGCAGTCCAGTCCTAAAACCTTTAAGAAAAAAGGAATGTATACAAAAACAAAGGCAACCTGGAGGATATATCTGGACAGAGAAGGGCTGACACATTCTAGCTCTGGGGGAAGTTAAAGTCAAGTGGCTCCATCAGACCCTTTTCCCCCAGTAACTCACACATCATGCTTACACACACATACTCACTAACACACACTTACACACTCATGCTAACACTCTCCCTCTTAGACATACTTATACATTCATGCATTTATGCTCACCCATATATATATATATATATGCTCACACATACACATTCATGCTCACACACTCTTACAGTTACACATTCATGCTCACACAGACTTGCACCTATACATTCATGCTAACACATAAACACATGTACACCCTCACTCTAACCTACACACATACTGACTCACTTTTACCAGGGGGGGGGTCACATAACATCGTATTGCGTGACCCCATTACTTTACTTCCTCCTCAGGCCGGTCCAAAATTCTTCACAAAGGGCCAGTTGAACAGGGGGGGTAAAGCCAGGTGGGAGTCCGGATGAGTGGTATGCCAAGGCATCTAGGACAAGGGGCATTGGTGCATCTGCCCTCCTGTAACCCTCAAAGTTAAGTATCTTTCATTGAGGAAAAACAAGAGAAGGACCACTCATAGTATATTTATACTACCCACACACAATTATATTAAAAACCATTAAAGGTTGCCTCTTCAATTATTCAATACATTATACACAATAGTGCAATACAGAAAATAAAGGGATGATAAATGAAATAAAAAGTAGTCACACTCACAAACAGATTGGTAGGAATGCGCCCAATATGAGCAAAGATGAAACTCTGCCCTGGATAGAGTTCTTTCTTCTTCTTTAATAAATACTTCAATAAAAAAAATACCAACAAGGACCACAGGCATACCCCAGTGAAAGTATACACTTACAGAAGCCACACTGAAACAAATGTGGATAAAATGTAGGCAAGATACATCCAGAAGTCCAATAAAAACAAAGCAACGGAGTGTCCTCTTTATGCGTTTTGCCCACAAGAATAGGCATCTCACCTACATTTTATCCACACTTCTTTTAGTGTGGCTCCTGTAAGTGTATACTTTGAATGGGGTATACCTGAGGATTTTAGATAATACACCAATGGTGGCATTTAAAAAAATGTTTTATTAAAGAGGAAGAAAGGGTTTCATCTTTTCTCATATTAGGTGTGTTTCTATTCATCTGTGTGTCAGTGCAACTACTTCCCATTTCATTTATCATCCATTTATTTTACGTATTGCATTACTGTGTATTATTCATTGTTTTTCAAGTTGTCTTGGTGCCTCTGCACCATCCACTTTCGGCTTTGTTTTCTATCAGGAAATAGCAAGAACAATTCTTGTTCTATGAAGATTCTTCACAGAACAGCTCCTGGGACATTGTTTAATATTCTGCTGTTGCTAGGTTTACTCAGTAATAATCAGAAGTCTTATCCTTGAAGAATATGGCCTAATTCTGTTACACTGCAGTAATTAGGCCAGTACACATTTGGTATATTGCAACGCTACAAACAATTTAGACAGTTATTCCAATAATCATTAGTGAAATATACAATGATCAATACAGAGAGCATTGGTACTATCCTGCTTTCAAATATGTACTCTAAAAATATTTAAATGTAGAGCATAAACAAGATTCTGTCCTGTTTTGATAGGATCCATTCCTGGGGATGTAGTGGTATCCAATCTAGAGGGTTGATCTGACAAAATACAGAGGATGAGAGGTTAGGGAAAAATATGCAAGACTATACATAGTCAGTATAAAAGTTATGCTAAAATCCATACCTATTAGTGATTTAATGGAAAGAGATGACTGTGACCTACAATTGGGACTGTTGTTACAAAAGTCAAGAGAATGTAAAGAAAATGAACCAGGGTAGAAAACATTGAAAAACTATTAGGTAGGTAGGTAGTGTTTTTTGGTGAACCTATTTAGATGGTCCAATAGAACCAAATAACTTCCAGAGTTTTAGGGCATTAATAAATATGTTATCAAACATAAGCAACATTGTCTGTAATCTATATTATATATCTTTTGATCTACAATATATTTAGTATTTTGCTAATTAATTTGTAATGAAACAATTAAAATACTTAGGATTTAATTTTTGAAAGCAAGGAATGAAACAACAATAGCTGTAATTTTCCATCGTAATCCTGAAACCTGTAGTCAGAAATTGACCTTCAAGGTGAGGACAGTGATTCTTTACACAACTTTTCTCCTTATGACATGTGTAAGTCAGACGTCACATTCTGTGAGTCCCCTAAATATATTTTATATAGAATGTAGTGTCTCCAAGTTGCAATACAGCTTCGGTGTATTTTGTTCTACTACTCTTTGTTTGCTGAAGCTGCAGAACTCAACACTTCCAGTCTTCTGCTCGTACACTATACGGTGAGACAGTCCCCTTGCTAAATATCATGGTCAATACATAATTCTGAAATATCATATAACATGGCCCCTTTTCCTATTATTTATTTTAAAAATATGTGAAAATATGAAAATACTGTTTAATAACTTTTTAAAGCCTCTAGACTGCACAGTATAATTAAATAATTTATTTTAAAAAATGAACATTGACACTAACCTACAACTCCTACACCAACATATGTGAAATGTGCCACTAATATATATCATATACGGTAAGAAGTTATAATGCAGTTTTATCTGATAATAAATTGCAAAATTGAGTCCTCATAAGGATTATAACCGGACATGAACTGAATTGGAGAAAACTATTTCCTCAAGAATAAGATGGTGATTTGCATTTTCTCCTTCATGTGCCATCGGGGGCAGTGTAGAGGAGCAATGTTAGTCTTCCCAAGTCCTAAGCTATTGCATGAAAGTTCCTTTCAGGTGCCAGCCATATTGAATATCTCCTGCGAACCCTTATCCATAGAATGACACAATTCATAAAATATTTATTTGGATTTAATTAGGATCTAAAAACTAAAGGTTAACTTCTGCTTGGTATCTGCTCCTTCTGTCATGCACATTTCTGTATGATTTCCATTCTATTACTCTGCAGAGTGGCAATTTACCATGGAACTCTACAATATAACTTTAACATGATTTAATTTTCATAGAAAGTAAACCAAGCAAGCCTGAGTAAACTATAGTAGTTTAAGTTGGAAAACGACAAAGGTCCATCAAGTTCTACCCTGCTATTGAACCGATTTTCAATTGTGTCTTAAAAAGGGGAAACATTAGTTCATTCCTAAGGTTATTTTACGATGTTTGCACAAACAAACCAGAGCATTTTTTGTGTTCTTGCTATGTCTTATTCAACTGTGATTTGCTCATTTAGTTTACCCCCACAAACTAGATTTGTTGTTTTTTCAGGACAAGTAGGGCCAAGAAGGAAAGAACAAACAAAATGTATTTAAATATGTGTCGTGATTTTGGAAATGCCGGGTATTTATAAACTACTTTACTAGGGGCATTTTAACAGTTTTTATTCAAACAATTTAGCGCCACTCTGCAGTATTTCAGTATATTTATTTCCCAGGGTATGTGTAAGTACAAAAACAAAACATGATCTGAATTCCGCAACACCACCTGAGTACAGCAATATCTCACAGAATTCAGAGATCGTTTTGCTAGGTCCACTTCTCATTTGAGGCACAGTAGAGGTCTCATTTTTCAATATATCCCCCATAAAACTATACACTTAAAAAACTAGACATCACAGGGAATCTGAATAGGGGCATATTGAAATGTTCAATGTGGTTGATATCACACGAGCACTTTTCAAAGTTGATGTAACAAAAAAAAGGAAAGCATTTTTCACATGAGCTTTGAAGTTTCACCATATTTTTTTCTAAATTGAAATGGGAATGAACAAAAACTTCTTGTTTGAATCCAGCAATCCAGTACAGCAATATACCAGATACATGGGTATGTCATGTTTTTTTATTTGGTGTGGGGTCAAATTTGATACATGAGCATTTCACCTTTTTAAGTAAATATTAGTAAATATTAATTATGTATTATAAAATAAGAAAATTATTATTCGTAATTAATAATTTGTGTGAGTGTTCTTATTTTTTTATACTTTCGATGACCCCCTTTTGTCTCTAGGGCAGCTGTCAATGATGGGAAGGGAGAGGTCATCGAATAGCTGTCATAATGATCAGGTAACTCATATTGGTCAAGAGTGATCTGATCATCATCAGCCCACTCTGCGGGTTGAGCCTTAACTCAAAACAACTGACCTGGAAGCACCTTTGACTTCCTGGTCCATGCTGTTTTTTAAAAAAAAAAATATTATTGCCCAATAGAAGCACAGTGATTTGCCCCCCAAAGGTTTGTGGGGACTAAAATACCTCAATTGTGTCATATATGTGATTACGGAATTGAAGGGATTAACGCTGCACAATTGCTCTCATGGCATGCCTGGTACGTCAATCATCGTGAAGCATTAGAGAGGCGAAAACCACTTTATACTGATATATATTAGGTTTGCATTAAGTCTTAGCTGATGTTGGTGATTGGTTTGTAAAAACACTACTTAGTATGAAAGATGTAGTATGGATCTTTGTGTTCGTCTTTGTTAATATCTCCTAATCTCCCTAGTCCCTTCCCCCTCTAGCCTACCTTGTCTACGCAGCATCGCAGGAGTTAACAGGAACAGGAATCCGTAGGATCGCGCAAGGAGTTAGAGGTCCGTGCGAGTGGCTGTATTGGTCATCTGCAGGGGCCTCCTCTGGCATCAATCAATAAAGGGCAGCTGCCCTTCACTGGTTGATGCTAGAGGAGGCCACTGCCGGCGACCAATAGAGTAGCTCTTATGGACCTTTACTTCCTGTTCCCTCCCCAGGCCAAGTTTCGGCGTCAGGAGTTAAAGTTTGTGCAAGCGACTCTATTGGTCACCGGCAGGGAGCTCATCTGGCATCAACCAATAAAGGGCATTGAAACCCAATGTGTATGATTTCTATGGTGGAAACCATAGGGAGTGTGTAGTGAAGCAATAGGAGCGAGAAGCCTCAGTAGACAATCTCTTATCCTTGAATTCAACTGGATTGATTGGTGCTCAAATAAATAAAAAAAGAGTAATAAATAAATGATAAATGTGCTGCAAGTCAACCAACCAAACCAAACCCCACTGTTTTTTCACTATAAACAAAACATACAATAAACACCAGTAATAGATAACCCCTTCCTCCTGTACACGTCAGCACGTATGACGTGTTTCGCTTCAAGGCTTCATCCGATACGTGTAGCTGGCGTTCTCTCGAGTTCCCTTTAAAAGGGTCTGGGTGACCGCGTTCATTATACAAGTCTCAATGAATAAATATATAAAAGTAAATTTCCTAGTTCATTAATAGAGACATAATTAAATAAATAGATAAATCCTTTAATACAAAATCATGATCATATTTAAAACCTAAGTGGAATAAATATACATAAGAAATTTTCTGAATAGTTAATAATCTTCAGGTAAATCTCTTATTCTTGCCTCTCCATCTCAGAAGGAGACTTGGCTTGCCAGTCCCCTGTCATCTTAAAGATTTAGGAGCTCCTTAATTCTCCCCATTCAGACAGAAAGGTCTTCCGGACTCCCTCTGAGGATGTAAGCCATGTATTTAATCAAGTTTGCAACCAAGGGGCCAGCTCCTAGTTCCTCTTAGCAATGCAGTATATTGAGGGTCATCAAGAGTATTTTAACCCCTCGGCATTCAATCGAGTATATTTACAATGAAAAAATATATATTTCAAGTTTAAAAAGTAAAACAAATCTAAATGTTTGCATAAATTTGTAATGTAACGCATAAAGCAATTAAAACATAGTTCAACTTCTGGCATTATTCCTTGGCTCGCATTATAAAACTCTCCCTGCATCTACCTACCAAACGGCTAGCACAGTTAAAGAAAGTGCAGAGAAACAATTCTGGAGCATTTGTGCTCATATCTTGTATATCTGCAAAGATAAAATGGTATACCCCAGTACCCAATGAAGCACCTCTCCTCGTGGCTCAGGTAGCACCTTGGGTTTTTAGGTTGCCTGAGGTAAACATATGATCTTAGCCAAAGGAACATGAGCCTAACACATTTTAACTCAATGTCAATTCAGAATATTGCAAACTAGATAATCCAGCTGTTCTTTTCAACTATTTTTTCAACCCATTTTGCTTTACCTAAAGATCTTTGTTATCTATGTGACTGGATATAATACTCATGTCACCTTTTGCTGTAATAATGTACTGTGTTAACTGCAAATAAGAATAACAATAATGAATGTTATACCTTTTTTAATACTCTAGAAAAGTTACAGCCAAAAAGTTACTCTTCATCTGTATTGGAAGCTCCTCCCTTGTTCCCCATTTCACACCCAGCCAGTCATAGGGCAGATAAGTAAAAGAAATTAAAAACTACCCACATTCTTCCATAAGTTCTTCTGTCCTTCATTTGTTCCAATTATTTTCCATTGTATGTTCCCTTCAGTTATTAAAGGAATAAATGTACTTACCAAAAATTATCTTTTCTTTCATGCTATGCTTAATCTTTTGCTGCTTCTAGAGCAGAAAATAATCATTTTATGCAGAGCACATATATCAGATTTTTAATAGTTTTAGATACTTTGGAAAAATATTTTTCTGAGAACAACACATTATTAAAATACTGCAGTGTTTCATGTAACTTTATAGCTCAATTAGCTTCAGGATCAAATAATATAGAGACATGACATTAAACCCGATGTAATGTAGAGAAATAAATATACAGTTGATGAAAAATATCCTTTTTATCCTATGAGTTAAGGCATGCAGGTCTGGCCTTCAGTGCTTAAATTATTTTTTACTGAAAATAAAGTTCTCTAAAACACAGAAATTACCTTGACAGTGCAAACAAACCTATAGCCATCCTAAAAAAATAGAACTAAAATTGTAAGGGGCAGGCTGCGGGAGGGGGAAGTATGTAAGCTGCATTGGTAAGCTGGTTGGTAAGCACATCTATCTATCAATCTATCTGTCTGTCTATCTATCTATCTATCTATCTATCTATCTATCTATCTATCATCTATCTATCTAACCAATGTCATACACAGGAGATCAGAATGAAGTACACAGAGCTTTAGCTGCAAGCAGATTAACAGGAACCAAAGCCAAACAATGGAAAGGCCCAGACTGAAGGGCAGAACAGGTATATACGGACGGACCTAAGCTAAGGTAATGTGGCTCAGCTGTCCCAAGTAATTAGAAAGGGGTGCTCCTGAGAGGGAAGGGTGGCCACTAGTGGTTGCCGGTAGACATGACAATGTTAAAATTACCACATAGCCCAGGCTAGCAGGGTGGAACCCCGACAGGGCTCGTTGCTTCATTTTCATTTGGTTTGTTAGGGGTCCATTCTCGTTTTCAGAGATCCGTAAAAATTTATGACATTTCTGTTAAATTTAAATTTGTACAAATCCGAATGAGCAAATCTAGTGTATGGTTTTAGAGTGGCTGTGTGAATGCATGTGTTAGGTGTGAGCACATGTATGTATTTGTAATTGTAGACCTGCGCTTGACCATCATCATACCTCCCATATAATTTACTCCCATCCCCCTACCATTATAACCCCATATTGCATCACAATCACCTCATCTTTATGCCCCCTCACATAACTTCTCATCATCTCCATACCCACCCAGCATTGTTTCCCCACCATTTTTATACCTTTCCTTTAGCACACCCCTCTTCTTATTCATTCAAATATATTTCACCCCTCACCTCCCCTTCTTGGACTTGTGAGTCTGGCAGTCTAAGGTAAAGTCTTGCTCTGCATGTCTGCCAGTCAGCGCTGTGCTGGATATGACCTAATATCTGGTGCAGAACAGAGGGGCAGTGAGAGGAGATCTGTCTTTCAATAGGCATAAATCTCTTTTGCGGCAGCAGCTGCATTGGCCGCTACAGCCACATGTATGATTGGATGGCCAGCCTCAAGATTGGCCTCAGGAGAGTAACTATATATAGCCGCACCCTTAAAGTTTGGTGCTATTTTAAAGAAAAAAATATTTTTAAAGAAAAAATACACATTAGTGGAATGGTAAAGCAGTATTTTATCTAATGAACAGGCATACATATATTTTAACATTTTTGGTATCTATTATACTAGGGGCATCCAACGTGCGGCCCGTGGGCCAAATGCGGTCCGCCGGATTTCGAGATTTCCTGGTGGGCCGGCAGACCATCATTTCGCGTCCGGGAGGCCACTTTCAAAGCAGCCGTCATGCAGCTTTAAGACCGCCTCCACCGGCCGCCTAACAAAGTTAAAGCGGACGGCGTGCACACACTGTGCTGCCCAGCGGCAGCAGTGCCTCAGCTCTTCATCCCGCCCCTTTTAAGATGTGATATTCAAGAGGGCAGACTCACAGAAGAGTTCCTCCTGACAGAGAGAGGATTGTCACGTCGGAGACAGTAGGGAAAGTAAACCACAAAAAGTAGGGGTCCACTATATGAAAGTGGACCCATATTCAAGGGGATTCCATTGGGACAAAAATTAAATAATACAAAAGGGGGGTGGCATCACATAAATCAATATACAAGGGTGTGGGGGCATAAATGCACAAAGGGGGGCAATACACAAGGTTGTAGGGGGACACATTAATTAATACTAAAGGGGGCTGGTCTGGGGCATCAATACACAAGGGGTCAAAAATGCAAAAGGGGCAGTTAATGACAAATCCATTTTTTATGTCGGTGTGGCAGAGCCTGTCCTGGTGTGTGTGTTCGGGGGTCGGTGTGGCAGAGCCTGTCCTGGTGTGTGTGTTCGGGGGTCGGTGTAGCAGAGCCTGTCCTGGTGTGTGTTTGGTGTGTCAGAGCCTGTCCTGATGTGTGTGTCTCTGTTTGGGTGTTTGTGGGGCAGAGCCTGTCCTGGTGTGTGTGTCGGTGTGGCAGAGCCTGTCTTGGTGTGTGTTTGGGTGTCAGTGTGGCAGAGCTTGTCCTGGTGTGTGTTTGGGTGTCAGTGTGGCAGAGCCTGTCCTGGTGTGTGTGTGTGTTTGGGTGTCAGTGTGACAGAGCCTGTCCTGGTGTGTGTGTTTGGGTGTTAGTGTGGCAGAGCCTGTTCTGATGTGTGTGTTTGGGTGTCGGTGTGGCAGAGCCTGTCCTTGTGTGTATGTGTGTGTTTGGGCGTCTGTGTGGCAGAGCCTGCCCTGGTGTGTGCTTGGGTGTCGGTGTGGCAGAGCCTGTCCTGTTGTGTGCTTGGGTATCGGTGTGGCAGAGCCTGTCCTGGTGTGTGTGTTTGGGGGTTGCTGTGACAGATCCTGTTCTGGTGTGTATTTGGTTTTCTGTTTCCTGGCACTTTACTTACTACAAGAATAAAAAGAACTATTTAATTTTTGCTTATCCAAAGATAAAACGCCCTCCTAAATTTATATTCACTTCAGAGGACAAAACTTTCTTGGCCCAGAAAACAGTGAGAGGAAAACTAAAGGTTTTGTGTTATTTACTCTGTTTGAATCTGCATATTTTATTAAAACGGATCACTGGCACAAATTTTTTTCTTCAGGCGTATGATGACTTTTTTAGTGTACTGATTACTCCCAGTCCCATCACATAAGATTCGATCTTGTATTATATGTCGAGCACTGATGTCATCTTGATCCAGTACACATCGATGTCGATGAGTTAAGATTCTGTCTATTTTATTTATTTCCATAAAATGGCCACCAAAAGTGTGCATCAGCCAGCTTAAATCCAGCAGTGTACCCACAGTGTGATCCAGCCTTGTGCAGTTTTATTTGGCTAAACCTGTTTTAAGTGGCTTGTGGACTGACTTTGTTTTACTGTTTGAGCAATTTAGTATTGAAAGAATGGCATATAAAAGTTGATCAAAAAAACGTTTCCACTGCTTTTTTCATTATCGCCAAACTAACCCTGTATTAATATGCATTATAAAGCTAAAAGGCCATATTTTCTCTCAGTGAAAAATGAGTGCGGCCCACGCACACATACATTTCTGATGAAGGGGCCCACTGCAGAAAAAACTTGGACACCCCTGTATTATACAGTTTGACGGCATATGTTATATACAAACAGAAAACCAATAGTCATTTTAATGTCCCCCCTTAATTCATAATGCACCTTACTTATAGATATGCCCCTCTGCCCCCTGATATGCCACTCTGCCCCTAGATATGCCACTCTGTGCCCCAGATATGCTTTATAACCCCTGATATGCCACTCTGCCCCCCAGATATGCCACTCTGCCCTAATATGCTTTATGCCCCTAAAATATGCCACTCTGACCCCCCAGATATGCTTTAGGCCCCCTAGAAATGCCCACCTGCCCCCAGATATACTTTATGCCCCCTAGAAGTGCCACTCTGCCCCCCTGATATGCCACTCTGCTTCTTAGAAGTGCCACTCCCCCCCCTGTCTTACCAATGCACCCCCAGACTCCCTGTTGTCTAGCGGTGCTTGACGGTGGATGTTTGTGTGATGCGCCTAGACAACCTCCGCTGCCGGGGCTTCTATGGTGGAGCACTGGAAGGTTATCTCACACCAGTGCTCCACCATAGAAGCCCTGGCGGAAGTGCTGGCAGCAGTGGTTGTCTACGCACATTGCGCAGATGTCCCCTGCAGCGGCGCGGGGGATCTGGACCCTAAGCAGGGATAAAGAAAAAAAAAACACCCACCCGGCGCCCGGAACTACAAGTCCCGGGCCTCGGGCAATACGAACTGCACATCCCTTCGCTAAACCCTGAATATAGGCCGCACCCCCACTTAAAAGACCTAAAGTAGGGGGGGATTGCGGCCAATAGGGTATATATGTCTTGCCAACACTTTGCCTAGTAGCACACGCCAGCTAAAAGACTAGGTTTTGGTTAGCAGGTGGGCGCTTCTGACATACTGAAAGCCTTTGTACATACATACTATAAACCTATACAGATAGATTGCTCCCTGATTACAACCCATGAACACTTCAGTCTGGATGAGACTTTCTTTTTTGGGGGGAGCACTGTTTTTTATTAATGTTTATTCTCTTCCATAATGTTACATACTGTATGTTGTGTAAACACTTAATTATGACTTGCTAAATAACACTTGTATATTTTATTATCTAAATGAAACCTAAGAGAGCCTGGAGGATAGATAAAGATTTCAAATGCCAAACAGATGTAGCTTCTCCTGCAATAAGGGCTGAAATGACCCCGCATAAAGCATAATTAAAGGGAAACACCCATTAGTTTATTTTATTACTCATATCAGAAGGAAAATACATATTCAAAAATATTGTGCTGTTTTCTTTTTTTAAACAGTTGTAGCTTTTGCATAATACGTTGTTTTTGAGGCAGCTGCATATTAGCATTTGTTCTAGTTCTGTTATCTTAGCCCAGTCTAATAGACAAACACCCTCGCTCTTTCCCATACCGCCTGTGGTAAACTACAGAAAAATATTTTTCTCCTTGAACATAAAATACTGTATACAGTGATAAACGTTACCATTGACAAAAAGCTCTATTTCATTGTGCTCCAAAAAACTTAATTTATCTGCAGACCAGGAGGCAGCCATTGTTGTCAGTCATATTATTATCAGATTATAAACGGCAATACTAATGAAGTCCTTCTTGCACAGTGAAATCCTTTTCTTCGTAGACTTTCATTAGTCAGAGTATAAACCAGGGATATTAAGACTGAGTCATTCTATTTTTTTACTGATATAATTCAGTTTAAATTACCTTTTTAGTACATTTATGATACTATCCAGACACCTTAGTATCAAATGTATGCTGGCTATGAGTTATACATTCTTTTTATTTATTAGGACACATTGTTGGTTTGCTAATATCTTTTGTGGATTGACCTATTAGATGTATTAATGCAGTGATATCATAAACTATACTCCTCATTATCAGGACAAATGTGTGGTATTGATGCCCACGGGGGGGCCAGCATGGGCTATAGTGGGCCTTGACTGTTGTGCGGAGGAGGGGTAGGCTTTTTGACGGGAATTTCGGGGGTGGAGTTGGGGGAAGATTATATAAGTGGCTGCTTTCCCGGGCTCAGGAACCATTTTTGTGGTTAGCTTACCTGGTTGCGTGTCCCACCCTCCCTCCCTTTTTCTTTTGTTTGTGTCTTTATAGATTATTCCTGTGGCTTCTGTGTTTTACAGCAATTAAGTATCTGATATCCTTTCTCCTTCCTTATTCCTGACCTTCCTTGTCTTCCGACCTTTACCTTATTTTGCCCATTACATGTTTTTAGGAGAATTTTCACATTTGGCTTGTCTGACCTCACTTCTTGAATGCCCCTTTGATAGAGTTTGATAGAGTTCCCTACCTTCTCTGAGAATTTACAACTTTAAAACATTTGCACCTTGGTTAGTTATATACATTTAAGGAATATAAGCCGGAGTGTAGTAAACAAACATTGAGAAATGTATAATTTCTCTGAAATTTATATCTTTTGCAAGGTGTCAACTTGGCCTTCCTAGCAGGAAAAACTTGGTTATTTCAGTTCATCTCATTTCCATTTCTCTGAGTCTTGGAAGGTCACACTCTTCGTGTTAAACAGAGTAGCAGACAGAGTATTTTTTTATTTTTTTTTGGCAAATTATAGCCTTCTATAACTCTGGCACGATTTGAGTTCCAAAAGTAGGAACACAGTCTATTAAACTAAAATGGGGCCTATTGGGTTGCAAATCCTATGTGAATTTTCTTTCTTGTTCTAATCCTAGCTATAGGCATTAAGTTAATTAAAAATCCTGCTTTTCAGTGTTTACAATTTTAGATTAGAATTTGCATTCTATAATATCAGCAGTGAAAATATCTGTAGCCAGGTTGGAAAGAATCAGATCAATATCAGCAGGTATTAATATAGAGAGAAGTATTAAAATGAACTATATATAAAATATTTATCATCTAAGTGCTTTGATTGCTCTTCGTCTGCCAGTTTAAAATGTGTTACTTTTAAAGAAGTGTTACATAAAATACCCATGGATAATGGTTCAGAGAAACTTACAGGAACTGTAAATTCTATGTGATACATAAACAACGTATTCATTCTAGTGAGATTATTAGGCAAAAGGAACCAGATAGTGACTGCGACAAAATTGATGATGTGTCTGACACACTGCCCTATATACTCACCATTCAGTATGGATTATTGATTGCATAAATGTCTTTCTCTAGAAGGACCAGACACATAGATGTATCATTCAGCATCCCTGCATCCTATATGAGGATACCCGGTATACTTTTGATTAAGGAGATATGCCCCTAGCACTTGGCCTCCTGCTTTTTTGACATTGTTATCCTGTTTTGGTAAGTAATTGTTTTTTTTGTATATTCACGTGTATTGCCATACTTTGGGATACTAATACTATACTAAGAAACAATCACGTTACTTATGTTGGTGTGCTAATTTATGCATTTACACATGTTATGGTGAATATCCTCTTGGTGATTTAGCAATTTTCTTTTTTTTTGTGTGCCCTACACTTTTGTACAGTACAGAAGGATTGCCATGTAGGCCTATTAATTTTTTTCGATGCAAACTTTTTGAAAAAATTTAAAATATATTTTGGCTGTTGTTTTCCATATGGATATATCGAAAATGCTGATATTATAGTCTGATATTATAGTCTAGATAGGAGAAGAACAGTAGGTCTCCTGAACCCTCAAGTGTCAATGGGTTATACAGGGAAACCTTCCCTATCACAGAGTAGGTAAAATGGAAACTGGGAAACAGTGTGACTTAGAATTACTTATTTTTGCCACCACGATGGAGTCACAAATCTTTTCTTTGGATGTTTTACCCATGGACATTTAACAAAAATTCTGACAGACTAGGCATATGCCAACAGTGCCATTTTTTAAAGGGTGTTCTGTAGGCAAGGAGGCTTGTCAGTGGTCTCACCTACATATACCAAATTTACGGTCACTTTGTGTTCATATCCTGCCCCTTAATACAAACTCTTTCTATTTTATTCTTAAAGCATTGTTGATGGTTGCCAGTTTTTTGTCTAGAGTAGCTGTAATGTACAGCACATGATGCCAGAGTGAGGAACCTGGACTAAGAGATTAGAGGCCCCAAGACAGACTATCCCTCCAAACGAGTGGCACGTTGGTGGTATGTTTATCCGCAACATATGTAATTTCTACCTTAGATAGAAATACAAGGATATAAACACACAAAATGTATTGGGTTTTATTGGAAAGTAATATTATTGTACCTGATGAAAATGTAATAATATTACATTTCCTACAAATAAAAGCAAATACACAGTCAAACATCATATATCTATTAAATAATTCATCAGCTGTGATGTTGCCAGTTTTATCTGAAAGCGGTTTAATTTAGTCAAACTGTTGTCAGGTAGAGTTGGATTGCTACAGTGCAGTAAAGTCTTTATGTATGCACTGCATGCCTTACTGCAGAACCAATTGTAAGCCTCTGCTTCTCCCAGAAAGTAGACGTTTTTCCATGAAATGGGAAAAAAATGAATGCCTCACATTGCGAATGAAAAGGGTAACTCAACCGTGGCAATTTTCTTATTGCATGACAATTTGCAACTAACATAAGAAATAAATATATATATATATATATATATATATATATATATATATATATATATATATATATATATATATATAAAAGAAATAATTCAACATGAAATAGGCTCCATATAACCAGTACTATGCATGTTTCAGAATTTAAATACCTTTTTATTTGTATGGAATCTGAGTTTACGGGTCATAACTCTCTAGCTGTTTAGTGCATGATACTTTTTAACCCTTTCCCTGCAAAACAAGGAAAGAAGCACGTGAAAACAAATGAACATATAGACAACAGTCCTTGCATGGATATTTTTGTTTCAGTTCAGAGGTCACCGCAACATCCTTTGATACATGATGCTTGCTGAACTGTAAGTATATTATAAATTATTGATGTTTAAATTGTGACTTTGGTTTAAAATGAAGCTATTATTGTTTACGTTATCTTATAGATTTAATTAATATGCGTATTTTGTGGTAGACAGGTTTTTACACTGTATTTTTTCTTAAGCTTACCTCTTTTTTTAAACGTAAATTGAAATAAAACCAAATCCAGACAGGCAACCTATTTTAAGTATTTATGAGAAATAAAATAAAGTATATATATATATATATATATATCTATATCTATAGATATATATATATATATATATATATATATATATATATATATATATATATATATTACTAAGCCTGTTATTGAGGAATACCAGGGACTGTTATAAATTATTTCTTTATGGAATCTGTAAGCAACCAGACTAGGTTCTTCTATTCTAAATAAGGGAATTCCAGTCCTCACTGCAGGGAACTGGAAGGAATGTACTATCTCTCTGATGTATAGAAAAAAGGGGGTTATGGACAGGGTATAATGTATATTCTTGGCACACTGTGACCCTTAATAGGGGGAAAAAAAACTTAATCAGGTTAAAAATAATATTTAATTTACAAGCTAAAATTATCTTGGGATATATTTGAAATCAGGTAAGAATTTTGATGACAAATTGACATTATAAGGAATTCATATACCCCCCCCCCCACACACACACACACCTGCCCTAATCCAATTCTCCCATCCTTGTTTAAATGTGGAAATATCCAAGTCTTTTCTGTTTTGTTTTTTTTTTTATTTAAATTTAACTCATTCATTACTGGATGCGTTGCAATCCCGACAATGTATATGAATGCATTTTGTAGGCATCCCCTTCCCCAGCTGTTAATGGTGGAGGAGAAAGAATGAACTTGGGATCCCCCCTCCCTCCATTTCCAACGTCAGAACAGTGACTCCAGCTATTGAAAGGCATACACAATAGGCTGTAATATAACGAGAACTGTAATAGGTAATTTATCTGCCCCAGTGCCTTGGTGCTACCCCCACTGATATTATTTATAGCAACTTACATCTTAAACACCCAGTGTACAGAAGATCAGATTTGCAAAGATTCTTTTTTTGTGCAATGGATCAAATATCAGCCTGCTTTCTTCTTTCAGGAAAGGTATCTAATAGATACAAGGCAGCTCATTTGTTATGCATACACTTGAATACACATTTCATTTGCCTCTTCTCTGGGTTGTGACCCTTGCAGGAGACACAAGAGCTTTGTTTCATTGGAAGGACAGGGGGGAAATAACCATTTTCCCCCCAGAAAATAAACCTGATAAAAAACCCTAATCTGAACCCTTCTGCTGCTTTTATTATACATGTGGGGGAGGGGTGTCAGTTAACCCTTAATTGCCAGAGGGCAAAGGTGCGCAGTGCTTTAGGTGAAGATACTTTTCTTGTGTAATCATATACACATATGGATCTATGTTTGACCTCTGTATAGACTATGGCTGTGATGAAGGCAAAACACCTATTCGATTTATTTTATTTATTTTGATTTAGAATGTTATTGTGTTTCAAACCTTGTTTCCCTTTTCAAGGCATTGGATACAGTTGATGTATTTAATGGATCTCCAGTATACAGTGGCTATAATGTATAGAAATCATATTGTTGTTATATGCTGCTCCAGCTATGCAGTTCTGCCTGTAATGTGTGTCCTGCCTATTTGTTTTGTTGCAGTGCAGAATAGTGAAGCATCATAGTCAAGAGGGAGGCTGTGACTCCTGGATCTGAAAACTGGGACTCACTGCAGATGTTTCATGATGTACCAGCTACACCTTGCTACTATTTTTTTTTTCTTCTTGCCAGGCAACGTCACACCTCCTGAGGACACCAGAGCTGTCTTTTTTTGCTGAGCATAGCAGCTTCCATCTATCACATTATATGCTTTAAACAGAAGCTCATCTGCTTTCAAGTGAGGAAGCCTTACAGATCAATCCTATGCTTTCGCTTGAGAAGAATGATCTTCTATTACCAAGGAATCCCCCAAATTTTAAGCATCAGCTAATTTCATTTTGGACTTTTTAGAACAAATATTTGTATAGGATGCCATTAATCCTGCTGTTATGTATTGCGTTCCCTGGAGCTGTTAGTAGCCTGGTTACCAAGAAACCTGGAGCTTTGCTTCTCAAGGTAAGATTTCTTGCTCAGGTTTCCTTAACTAAATGGACCATATTTTATGTTTGCTATTGTTATCATGTGTTACTATGGCTGATCTTCCATCTATTGATTTGAATAATGTACATGTTATGTAAAGAAATCAAGTGTCACCATTTTTAGATAGTTTACACATTGAGCCTTAACCCTTTCAAGGTCCCAAGATTGTGCTGTCCTCCTGGTGTTCTATTGGTTAAGGGTGCTGTAGGTGATATGCTCTAGTGTATATGTGTGTTTTAATTTTACTAGTCTCTGTATGCACTACTGATATAAACATACAAAATAAAACACCTTACAGAAATAAACTTTGATTAACCACACCATTTTGGGCTTCACTGTGCTTATTTAAATACACTCGGCGTATAATGTAGATCCAAATAGGAAACTTTCTATTCCTTTGACAGCAAAATAGTTTAAATGTGTATTTTGATACCAGCAGATTCTTTAGTCTAACCTTATGTTTTATTGTTCCTTTTGTACTTGTGATGTTACATTACCAAGTGTACCCCTGAGATTAAATCTGAGTTAAAATTGTACAGCACCAAGATCGTTCCCTGAAATACTACGTATTTATAGAATAGAAAACGTGGTAGCAAGCATACCAGGGGAAGTATATTGATATAAGATGCAGTTGAACCTTAACATATCTATTTCTGCAAAGGACGGACGTTGTGTCTGTGTAGCGCATTTTGTTTGACAGAATGGAAAGAATTAAAAAAAATATTATTCTTTATTAAAACATTTATCTCTTCTTTCCCAGGTGGAGGTTCTATGCCTGTTATCATTTACAGAACCCCGATAAGATCTTGAGAACATATTTTTAAACATTTCAGTGCGATCTGTTGCCAACGGCCAACCAGGAAAGCCAAGTAAAGCAATTTTTTGTCATTAACTATGACAGTTGCAACTGGGGATCCCACAGATGAAACTTCAGCTCTACCAGGTCACCCCCAGGACACGTATGACCCTGACCCAGATCACGAATGTTGTGAGAGAGTAGTTATAAATATTTCTGGGCTGCGGTTTGAGACACAACTGAAAACCTTATCACAGTTCCCTGAAACGTTACTAGGGGATCCTAAAAAGAGGATGAGATACTTTGACCCACTAAGGAATGAATATTTCTTTGACCGAAACAGACCGAGCTTTGATGCTATCCTGTACTATTACCAGTCTGGTGGCAGGTTAAGGAGACCTGTCAATGTCCCTTTGGATATCTTTTCTGAGGAAATCAGGTTCTATGAACTTGGTGAAGAGGCCATGGAGATCTTCCGGGAAGATGAAGGATTTATAAAGGAAGAGGAACGTCCCTTACCAGATAATGAGTTTCAGAAGCAAGTGTGGTTATTGTTTGAGTATCCTGAAAGCTCTGGACCTGCCAGGATTATAGCTATTATTTCTGTCATGGTGATATTAATATCTATTGTGAGCTTTTGCCTTGAAACTTTGCCTGTTTTCAGAGATGAAAATGAGGGCATGCATGGGAAGGCAGTGAATTACTACCCATACTCCAACAGCACGCGTGGATACCAACTACCTAATCCTTTTACAGACCCTTTCTTCATTGTGGAAACCCTGTGTATCATCTGGTTCTCCTTTGAGTTCCTGGTTCGTTTTTTTGCCTGTCCAAGCAAAGCCGGCTTCTTCACCAATATCATGAACATCATTGACATAGTTGCGATTATTCCTTACTTTATTACTTTAGGTACTGAGCTGGCAGAGAAAAGTGAAGATGGGCAACAGGGTCAGCAAGCAATGTCTTTAGCTATTCTTAGGGTTATCCGGTTGGTCAGAGTGTTTAGGATTTTCAAGCTTTCAAGACATTCAAAAGGCCTCCAGATTTTGGGACAGACTCTCAAAGCCAGCATGAGGGAATTAGGCCTATTGATATTTTTTCTTTTCATTGGTGTTATTCTTTTTTCTAGTGCAGTGTATTTTGCAGAGGCTGACGAGAGAGATTCTCAGTTTCCCAGCATCCCAGATGCCTTCTGGTGGGCTGTGGTTTCCATGACAACAGTAGGATATGGAGATATGGTCCCTACAACTATAGGTGGCAAGATTGTAGGGTCCCTGTGTGCTATTGCAGGCGTTTTAACCATTGCCTTACCTGTCCCTGTCATAGTATCTAACTTCAATTACTTCTATCACAGAGAGACGGAGGGTGAGGAACAAGCACAATATTTGCAAGTAACCAGCTGTCCAAAGATCCCGTCTTCCCCTGACCTTCAAAAAAGCAGAAGTGCCTCCACTCTTAGTAAATCTGACTACATGGAGATTCAAGAAGGAGTTAACCATAGCAATGAAGACTTTCGAGAGAAGAACTTAAAAACAGCAAATTGCACCTTAGGAAACACAAACTATGTAAATATAACCAAAATGCTGACTGATGTCTGACTGATTTTTTTTCAATTGCAAGGGTTGTCTGGGACAGTAGCAGAGCTTTGCATAATGCAATAATCTGCTAGGTGATATATTTTTAGGTGTGTCGTTTCTGCATGGAAAGCAATAGCCGTGTAAGTGATGTATTATTGCATTTCCAATTAGGAGATAACTCGCAGAACATTCAATTACAACATGTGGGGAGCCTGGAAGCTTTGTGACTATTCAGTCAAAGAATCCTAGAGGCCCAGACATGAGGCCAGCGGTAGCCCTTAAAAGGCTTCTGTGTATATACTTGTCAGGACTGGAAAATCTAAAGAAGCCCTTGAAGCTTAGTAAGCTACTGCACATGCTAGGCTTCAGCTACTGCAGAACACCTCTTAAAGTACGTCATGTATTGCACGACTGCAGCAATTGGTGGCGTTACTTCCAAAGAGGTTCTGCAGGAGCTGTACACGTAAGTGCACTGGACTCTAGTATACATAGTGAGTGGGAAACCAAAATCATTACAGCCTGGAGGCGCAACAATAAAATAGCCATTGTCCAAAGAAATGCTACCTTACCCATGTTGATGATGATCAAGCTCCAAGCTACAAATAAACCTGATGGTCCAGATCTCCTGCTTTAAATATTAAATAAGTATTAAAAAGCCTTCCATATTTTAATGAAAAAAACCCCCATATTTTTGTGTCTGTTATTTATACAGCAAGACACTGCATCTATTGATTTTTTGAAACTCACCAGATTTATTATCTAGCAGAAAGCTGCTTCTTTGTCACTGCAGTGTGTTTGTGCAGAGAGACGTGCGACACAGGACTGTACAAACCTCTGTTCCACAGATGTATGCATTCTCATTTCAGTTGCTAGCTCACAAACGCACAAGCAAGGCCCGGTTATTACCGATCGTGTCAACTTTGTAAAACAAAAGATTTTGGACTACGCTGATTTAAACAAAAGCACCCTTTATTTTTTGTTCTGTTTTAGTTGTCATGGAAACATACTGCAGGGCATCAAAGGGTTAAAAAGCTTGGAGCATCTTTTTTTTTTTGGACAGATAAGAAGGTTATTTTGAATAACCCCTTGGAAGATGATATCCTTATGTAACATAAGTGCCCACCAGTACATTTAGTTCTCAACACAGTAGGCCAGTTGTGGTTCCATGCAGGGATAGGTAAAGTGTATGTATTCGCTAACTGGTGTTTGTGACCAGGCTTGTGGATGTCACTGGTTTCTAGAGTGGGCAAATGTCTTCCATGAAGCCTCTTGCAGCCTACCCTAGTTTCATGTCTATCAGTTGAAGATCTTCTGCTACGCCATTTGTTTTTAATATAAAGACTCTCTGATGTCTCCTGTAGAAAGTGATTTCATCAGTTACTACTAAAACTAGAGGAAGTCAGTAGGAAAAATCACCCTCCAACTTTGAAGGACCAGGTTTTGTTGATAGTGGTGGGCTAGGCTGTAATACAGTGGTGAAATAAAAAAAAGAATATTCATGACATTCTGTAGGCAAGCAGAAGACATGCTGAAACCCTTGTCTTTGTGGACTTGTCTGCGTTCCATTTATACGAACCTATATGTGAAATTAGACTACTGCATGAAAGAAAAATGCATGTACATATTATATATATATATATATATAAAATACTTTAGGTCACAAAATAAAACAGCTGTTCATATAGCTGTGTCAATGTTGATAGTATTTATACTCTTCAATTGTATTATCTAGTTAAATTTCCTTATAGGAAGAAAAATATCAAATCAGGAAAAGGGACCTTCTGATTGTATGTTTTATAAAAGGTTAAAAATCATAAATAAAATTTGCTTGCAACAAGGAATGTGCTTATATGTTTGGAAATGCACTATTGAAAGTATATGTTCTGTATCCCCACATATGGTATATAAGAAAATTACCTGTTATATATATATATAGATATATATTTCTATATAAACATAAAGTAATTTTGTAGTATTAAGAGGCACAGATAATGTATTTTTACCCATTGGTTGCCAGTTACATATCTGTCGGGTGCTCAAACTTAGTAGTAGTGTGATCATACATGCTCTGCACATTACGAATACAATTTTTATCTGCCACAGAAATTGTGGCACTTTAGGCATTGCACAATGTATATAAATCTTTGTGTATGTGTATGAACGTGTATACATATATGTTGATGTGTGCATGTGTAAATGCAAACAAAAAAGCCAGACTGATACAGTTTCTTACCAAACAAGTAACTGTATAAAATGTATCACCTAAAGAAATCCCCATAAACAGAATGAGAAACATGTTGTGAACATAACTGGTTATTTCCCTGGATTATTTAATGTATTGTTTGACATATGATTTCACTGATCCATTGTCCATGTGTTATATCTTACAGATGCCGAATGTCTATATTCAGACTTTATATTATATACATGCATGCGCAAAAATACAAATTCATACAGAATACATCTGGCAGTGCGGTAGGATCTCAAGTTGTTGAGAAAAAAAAATGCACATGTCAATAGGCGTAGTTATTGAATATCTGACTATTTGTGTATGCTTCTATAATGATTATAATACGTAGATAGTGATATCAAATGCTATCTCTTCAAAACTGTATTATCATTTCAGATGTACTGACTTGCTGGATATTCAGTAACAGAAACAAATAATCTATTCAAGGTGGTGTCACTTTTTTGACAATTATGTGGAAATTGCGTTGTTGTTTTTTTACTTATGTTTAGCATACAAAAGACTATGTTGGACAAAAAGTCTTGAAATATTAGTTATATATTCTCTGATTAACACTTGAGCAAACCTAAACATTTACAACATTCCATTGGCCTTGTGGCCAACATGACTACCTAGCTGTGCGGTAGACATAATAGTTTGGTCAGTTTAGCTCTGTGGCCCATTTTTAGTGCCAATCCATTCCTGTTTTGGCACCTATGGTACAAGTCAATGAGGTTTATTGACTGAAAAGGCAGTTGGCAAGAGAGTTGAAGTTTAACTTTTACTTTACATTATGAAGGGTCAACCATGGTGCGCTTCTCCATCAAGAATTGATTAGGTAGCCCTGTATAAAGCACATTTAAATCTATCATGTTTATTTACTTTTTTAATTCAGAGCTAGCTCAGCCATTCTTGCATAGAAGGAATGACCCTTTGTAAGGCATAGTAAAATTCTACTACCATGCCTTTTAGGACATAACAGTACGTCATAAGGGTGTTAAGGGGCTAAGCATGATATAAACCCACTCCGTGCAAGTTTTTTTTCGGAAGGAACAGCTGAGCTGGCACTGTACAATGCATAGATCATAAATCAGTGTGGTGACTATACCTCATAGAGGCTCAGCCCTTCTTGCAGCTGAAGCTTGATGGGGTTAAACCTTTCCACTGTATGGTGATATCAGTGAGTGGAAAACACAGCTTTCCTGCAAACTCGCACTTTAGTGAATGAACCCCAAAATGTCATATCTGCCAATGTACGCACAATATCCACTAGTACTTATGATAGGAAAGCTGAAAAACCCAGTAGGGATTATTGAGTAAACAATTACTGAAAAACAATTGTAGGGATTATTGAGAATGGATTTTGAGAACGCATGACCAAAAGTGTATTGGCATTGATCAAAATGTTTTTACATAAATTATATTTTATATTTCTCATTTGTTTGGAAATTCTGCATCCCTTTAATAACAATGTACAGAATTTATATTTATTTTTTTATATTTCTTTTGACACAACTTCTCTATTATTAAAACATGTATATCTGTGTATTATATATGCATATACATACATGTTTACACAGGCAGGCAGCACATTAATATATATCTATATATATATATGTATATGTATATTTGTATCCACTCTGAAATATTTTTATTCTTACATACGGTATGTAAGATTTTTTTTACACCATATTGGTCCATTGTAAGTATAATTTATGTAATTAGATTCAAATGTATATCATTGATGCTTGTGTATAAAATTCTGTTTGACAAATTACATTGTGTTGTGTTATAATATGTATGAGATATTAAGATGGGGCTACAGAACTCGGCTTCCAAGTAGACGTATTCCCTTGTGAATGAGCAGACTAGATGTGGTGGGATAAATGTCAGCCTTATTATATAGGGGTTATGCATTAACAGTGGTTCTAGTGCAATGTTGAAAAGTAATCTGACCAGCATATCAGATTTTAAAAGTTTACACCAGAATAACATTTTATATATAACACATATATTTCTATGTTGAACAGAACACTGATAAATATACAGCTTAACATACACAGTCAGGTACAATAGGCGCTGTTTTAAGAATAGTAATCCTTTTAGCGTGAATTTATGTTGGCTACTCATTTCCAGTTTTCATGGGAGTGTTATTATTTTGTACCTGGTTTCTACATATATATATATATATATATATAGTTACAACACTGTGTTGTGTTGATTTATACCTTGGCTAGCAGCACAACTGTTCCAGTATCACATAAAAAGTAGCTCTTTGCGACCAACTTGATCTTTGCAATCAGTGTACTAAACACTGTAGATGCAATCTTATACCTTTCTCAATACTTTCTTGTAATGTAATTCAATCGACCATAGAACAATCTCAATGGCAAACTGGTATCTCTAGCTTAACAACCTTGTTTTACAAAAAAATGTATTGGGTTAATAACTTCTAAATAACTTTGAACAGCTGCCTAAAGCATCGTTTGGAAGAACCATTTATAAGCAGTCGATAAAAAAATATTTTTTTTACATAAAATCATTGAGTGTTCTAAACCAACAAGAACCCTAATGGCTTTGGGGATATTACTTTCAAAAGAAACAAGGGGCAGTTTGGAATACGTATATATCTATATCTATATATATATATATATATATATATATATATATATATCTCTATATATATATATATAAAATTGATATTACATAGGTGCTACACGCTACCCTAAATGGGAGGAAATTAGCAAAGACCATTTTGTGCTATAAGTAACTTTCAATATACAATACAATAAAATGAACCATGCAAGAAAGTCTAGTGAAGTTCTTGAAAACTTTCTTGAAAGTTTCCTTTCTTGAAATGAAAAAAAATCTGATCTATAGGAGAACATTTAATGACTGAACAGAAAACAGAAATATAGAATCTCATGGAAGATATCTATTCAGTGCATCTTGTCCAGTTTTTTCCTTGCGTAAAACCCTCAAACTTAATTCTGTTCTAGGTGTTGTCTTATATTCAGGATAGCCTTATGTCTATAGCATGCATGTATGTTTAACTTCCCTTACTGTCTTCACTGGGAGGCGTTTCCACTTATCTTTCACCGTGTCAGTGAAGTAAAAGTTCCTTTTGCACCTTAGCCTCTGACCTCTAGTTTTAGACTACAGCCTCTTGTCTGCGTCTTTGACATGTAATCCCCTCTTGATATTTTGTTGTATTTAAAGGTTTATGTCATGTAACTATGCATTATGAAGGGCCTACCCCAAAGTCTTTCTTTTGTGGTGGGTAGGCATAAATTATTTAATGGCATCATATCACCGACCTAACTATGCATTGCTGTATGCATACAGTACCTCTTTGGGATTTGCCCTAGTTAAGTAGTGTTTCTAAAATATTCTGCAGATTTTATTAAAGGGGTACTCCTGCCTTCATAGTTATGCACTTTAATGCATATGATAGCTGTATAGTCCCTTTACATTTTCATATGGCTCATAATGCAAACGCATGGGGGAGAGTCTGCAAACAAACTCACAGATAATATGTATTCTTCTATAGTTTTTTTTCATAACATAATGTTTCAGGCAGCTGCATGTTTAGCTCTGTCATTTTAGCCCAACTTATTAAACAAACACCCTGACTGCTTATCGTACTGCTTGCGGTAAACAATACAATCGCTCATTGCTAATCACCCAGCCAGACACTGTGTAATAAAAGTCTATGTAGGAAGAGATCTCATAGCATTACCATAAAGAATCAGCTCAGGGTGGTGATTGTGCGCGGAAAGTCACTGAAATAATCACAACTGACAACAATGGAAACCCAAGGTTTCCTTTTATAATGGAAAAAAGGGAAAATGGCATCTGAAATCTATTTCCACTTTGATCACACCTTAATTAATCAAAATAATTTAGTGATTTGCTCACTTGTGCTGAGACATCTTGAGGATCTGAACTATTAAAAGCAGATTGGGACTGAGTCTATAGTATGGTCTATAGTATGGCACCTTCATCTACAGTATAGAGTACATCAGCCTGATTTTTAGGAAAAAATAAATAATACTGTATTACACAATAAGCCTCAGGGGATCATAACTGCCCTTCTTGCCAACCAACTCTCATAGGAAAATGTAAAACACTCTTTTGACATTTTTTTAGGGAAGATCTGTGTAATTAAACAAATGTTACAGTCTCAACTATTCTTTCCACTTCACTCTAGTAATCTCTGTAGAATACAGTGGCCACACTCTCTTATGCATTGATGTTACATATCATTTGTCACTAATAGATTCATTTGTTATTTTAGATTGCAGTTTGTGAGATGTGTTTACATAATGTTGCGTTCACATGAACTCCTATTCCTTATTTGTTTATTAGTGGCTGTATGTGGCATTGCAAGTAAAAAAAAAATATTGTCCACATCAGAGCAGTCAAATGTTCTGTTCCTGTTTTCTACCCTTTTCTACCCTCTTGTAAGACATCCAGCACTCGTTAATTGATCTTAAATGGCACGTACAGGGTGGTTCAGATCAACATCTTTTACTCACACTCCTACTTGTCACTATGTGTCACACTCACGTTTGCAGGGTCACATGAGATTGTGTTACACAGTCCCACTGAGTGGTGCCTCTCATATTCTGCTCTTATGTGTGTATAAAAATGTAAAATATGGGAAACAAGCAAGTCTGGAACAAACCTCTCCATGCTCTGATGAAACTGGGATGGTTGTTAATCCTACCCAGCACCCTTCTGATTGAGGAACCCTAGGCTGCTGCCTGGGCCATCTGGTGTTAAGGCCATCCATGCTTTCATGTGAGCATACCTTAGTAATGTATATGAAAGTGACACTTGCAAACAATAACAAGTTATTCCTATGCAATATACTGTATATTCTTATCGGGTTAAATGTAGTTTCAGACATTTGAGGTACTTCATCATTTAACAATAAAAATCTATCAATGTTGTATCAGAATTAACTTACGATAACTATAACACTATAACAAAAATTTCCCTCTGCCACTTCAAAACAAACCTGACCCCTTTGCCATTCTTTACACATTTTACATATGCATATCTTTACATCCGGTTGTCAGGATCTCCTCCCAGTTATGTTTTCTCTATTGTTAGGTTGATTTATGAATATTGATTTTAAGCTGCATTTCTAAAGACATGAAATTAACGATGTGTGCTAGTTTGCCTTGCCTGAGATGAACTAGTCTCTTACTTACGTCTCCAAAACAATTACACCGATTAACAAAGGAAATGTCAAGCTATAGGCTGTTTAGTAATATAAATTAGTTATGCTAAAAGCTGTGAAGGTTAGAGCTCCCCATCAAGAAATGCGCAATCAGTAATGTAAGAAGAACTCTATTTTAGGAGAAAGGGTTCCACTTTTACAGTATTGCAATTTTTTGCATTAACAACTTGATTTACAATGCGGGTAATTTACATACCCACCTGAAAAATGACAGGTCCATGTTGATGGATGAGAAAATAAAACAGTGTGTCAACGGATAGATCCACTCAAAAGCTCTAAATAAATAATTGACATCACACAGTGAAATGTATTATTAATAACTTCGTTCCCCATGACCTGATAAACATAAAAGTCACAGAACAAGATAAGCAAAAGAGTTTATGAAACTTTTCAAATAGGAATAGCTTTAGTAGTTTTGTGGCATTGAAAATGTAGTGGCGCCGCATTAAGATATATTGGATAATACTGTCTATACACAAATAGCAGTGAAAATACAAACCCTATTGTTTATGCCATGCCAATGCCAGAGAAACAAACATAAATAACATATTCCAAAAAATAAATAGAATCTGCTCTCTGTTGATACATTTTAAGTCTATTACCAGCCAATAAAAATTAGTCACTGTTTTAATCCAACAGCCTTAAAAAATAAAGCAGATATTCAATCATGTGTAGCTTCCAATAAAAGAGATTTTATAAAAAGATATATTAATTTCATTGGATATCCATGTTCTAGATTTGCTGGTAAAGTTACTGCCTAAACACTGGATTGCATTTTCAAATGGTGTTTAGGATGTTCCAACCTGACCTCTTCTTCCAGTGATCCATGAACATGAGTGTCTGACATCACTTCTTAACAAATTTCACCTATCAACTTTTAAAAGTGGATAATGTGTTCGCCACTAGTCACATATTTAAAATACTGGCAAGCTTTTTATTGGTTGACTTTTCAGTTGTTCCCCAATGCACCTTATCCACAAAACTTTATTGTATATACTATTATAAACTATTAAACAACATTTATCATTAGCACAATAAATATATTCCTAAACAATTCATGCATATCTAATAAAATTCTTATTTAAAATCTCCTTGCAAGGGGAGTGTACATGCGAATGAGGGTGTGTGTTAAAGTCAGTGTCTGTTGTAGGGTTTGTGTGTATTGGTTACTGTGGGGGCACTTGGCTTCACATGTCCCTCAATCCAGAAGGTGCCATCCCTCCTCACAGATATAGATGACAGACTGAATTCTAGACAAGTTAATTCATAGCAAAGTGGATGAACAGATAACTAGATAAATTAAATAGAAGAACAAACAGAAACACAGACAGATAGTGACATGCTCAGCTTATCAGAGGAGACTCTGGTGCAGGGTAGGATACTTTGTCCCCACAAGAGACAGCCTGTCAGTCTTAGAAGGTCTCTTCGCCCTCCAACCAGTTCCCCCTCGCGTTGAGCCTTTTAGGCTTGAGCAGCCGTGGGACTTTCTGATGATCCTCCAAGACCGTTCACGATTTCTAAGGTTGCACACGCAGGGTAGTGAAGACAAGCCATAGTCATGAAGCTGGAGTTCAAGGTAGTCATATAACAGAGGAGATCCGGAATCCAGGGAACAGAATAGTTGGGGTCAACTCAGGATTGATGCTTCAGAACACGCTAGGATAGGTTACACTATGACAAGTACAAGTATGACCATCAGAGGGCAAGGATGGGACAATGCACAATCTATCGTTTAATATACAATATGACTTTTAAGAAATCTAACTGATTTTATTATGCATTATACAGGGCCAGTACAAGCCTTGTTGCAGGGTGAGGTCAACATGGACTCCTCATTAATGTAGGTGATTTTAAAGTTAAACTGCAACTCTTCTTCAAACTCTTCCTAAATACAAAACAAGGCAAAAGAGTGAATAAAGTCTGACTATTAAATAATGGACCGACAAGAAAGGTTGAATGATTCTTATCTGCCATCATATTACATGTGATCTGTTCCTAAAAGCTTGGTCACAAGGCTGAATAGTTTAGGCGTAACCCTGAATTTTGCAATTATGGTATATAAAAAATAAAATTAAGGAAAAATGATTCACAGATAATGTACAAAGATTCAATCTACAATTGTGTTTGTTCTTTTTTTCCTCTGTTCTAGAATATGAAAGCATGAGTAAGTGAAATTACTTTTGACACAGTATAATTTGATAGGTAATGTAGTTTCAGCATGGTCACCATAGACTTCCACTGGAGATGAATATTACACACCAGATAGTTGATATAACTATTCATAACAAACAGAAACTTATTCAGGAATTCTAATATTAGCTGAGGCGGAATTTTTGGTCTGATTATAACTCACTATTTAGTAATAATATGAAACAAAAACAAACCACAATATGTAAATACTGGGATTAAAGCAAAACAAGAAAAAAACAACATGCGTATGATTGTAGGGCATCGATATATATGATTTTCAAAAATATTTCAAATTCAATTTCACTAGATAAGCTTGCATAACATTGATTTAGAGGGGTTAATATCATGTATAACCATGAAAGCAGTCATCTAAACAACCTTCAGAACAAAAAATCCCCCCAAAAAATGAAGTATATTTGTTTTCATCGGTGTATTTATACTGAAATTCCCATGATTTTAGAAATGTTTGACAAACCACAAAAAAACAAAGGAATTTGTTTGACAGCTCGAAACTAGAGAACCTAAAATAAACTTCTTTAATGCTTTCCGAGTTTTAAAGAATTTTTAAAACGTGTTGGGGAAAAGTACAAATTATAAAACCATTTGCATGCTTACACATACATGCTTACACACAAACATAGATACACAGTCATGCTCACATACACATTCATGCTCACACACAAAACCTTACATATACATGTTCACACACAAACCCTTACACATACAGTACATGCTTACACGCAAACCGTAACACATACATTATAAAACACAAGCAGACTTATAATAGACTCTTATTCTAACATACGTACGTTCATTAATAAATACTTCCTTCCACCTTCATCATTTACCTCACTTCTGCTAGCACTCTGTGGGAGCTGCCTCGCTTTTACCGTGGGATCACCTAACCTTGCGTTGTGTGACCCCAGGTGGGCAGGTCCAAAATTATATACAAAGGACTGATCTGGGGAGGCAACGGGGTAATGCAATGCAAGGTCAGACCGACCCTTTGTAAACAATGTTGGGCAGGCCCAGGGTGCATTTGCCCCCTGCCTGCTTTGCCCAACTTTGGTCACGAGTTTTGTTGGGTTTAGTGAAAAAGATCTCTGAGGTCTTTAAAGCTTATGCAACTCTCCATTTTACTATATGAACAGTGGTCCCTTAACATGTATCATTAATGATAATAATAAATGGATAGAGCCCCTCCACGGTTAATCAGCTAATCTTTTTAGGAAGTTACACTGAAGTTCCCCAAAAAGAAAACATGTCCTGATTAAGCTAATTACCAGATTTGTGGGACTCTGAACAAGTAAATGGATCAGGAAAATTATCCGTAAATGCTGTTTTCAGACCAATATGAAAACTCCTGAAAAAAAGGTATACCTGGTACTACCAATTCATGGTACTCCCTTAGTCCTCTGAAACTGCATGACCGAGGATTTGCCGATTTTGTAGGCCCTAATTCCCAACACCATAACCTCCAACCAAATAAACACATGGACACAAACTGTTTGGATAAAATTTGGCCACAGATTTAATATGTATGGGAAACAAATCGACAACAAGTTACCACGATAAAGTAATTGCCAGAATTGCCACTAAAAGTAATACTGTACATACATTGCCTCATTGTTTTCCAATCATTCCCCCCCCTGACAATGACACCCCACTTCCCATACATATAACACCACAATTAACCCCTACAACAAAACCAATTGGGAAAAAGTGTGTGATGTACCTTGCCACACTAGGTTCTGAGCCACAGACCAGCTTGAAGCCACCAACTAAACCAAAAACACTATTTCCTATTAGTCCACCTATAGACACGCTGACCAGCCCTGTCACTGTGACACTGATAAGAAAAAACCTTGTTCACCATACTAATAACAGGGAGGGAGGTAGGGGAGCATCGGGTAAGAAAAACTAATTTGAAGTGACAGTTAAATGGAGGGACCTATTTATACAGGACCTCCAAAAGTACCTTAACCCCATTATCCTAAGCCCACCTCCATACCCAGTCAAGGAGGGCTACAGAACAATTTGGTTGCTTTACTCACATAAGGCAAAACAGATTCCCCAAAAGTTGCATTCAATTATTAAGCATAGATCTACACACAGTTCAGGAATTTGATAATAGCTTCAATGACTTGATATGACTATAATAAAGTGGTAGCATAAGTCATATTAACATATGTTCCAGTCCGTGAAAAGACTTTATAAAAGATGTGTGTTGTTACTAAACTCACTTGCTATAAAAATTGGTCCTAGAGAACTGCTGTACAGAGATTTGTTTCTCCTGTTATATGTAAGCCTGACTCTGCTTGTGCCATGCACTGACTGTCTCGTCTAGCATTAACATTTTAAAGGACACAAAGCTTAATACAATTATCATTCATGTGTAGTTGGGTAGAGGAGAAGAATGTCCTTTAAATGCAACCCATGCTGTGTTGTGAATTATATGCCCCCTGATTTAGATGTTTGAATGTATTTATATTTTTTCCCTGATTACAAAACCCATAACATCTCCAATAAAGATGTACCCTGGCTGTGAAACAAAACAATATTCAGCCAACTTCTTACATTTCTTTAACAGTTTTATCTTTTACAGATCTGTTAATATTCAGATAGATCATTATAGAAAAAAGATAGCATTTATTATTTATGATGGGGTTAACAAGTTAGGAATTGAGACAGAGGCTTGCACAGCAAATTTCAAATATTAATCGAGTTGCTACAGACTTTCATACAGTGTATTAAATTACCAGTGCATTGCATTTCCTTAAGAGACATCAAGTCTGTAATTTTTATTGTATTCAAAAGGCTAAACTCGGACTAAGAAGGGAACTTAAAAGTAAAAGACCAATGTTTTCTTTATTCTTTACATAGAATGTGATACACAGTAGTATAATAAATCATATAAGTATTATAATGAATTATAGAAAAATATATATATTTGGAATACAATTGGCTATATTTGGTATTTACATTCGTCATCCAAACCTTATGGCTTTATAGCCACAAGCAATTATTTCCACTTTTGTTTTCAAGACTTTTGCTAGTAACATTAGAGATAAGACATTCTGTTGAGCTTAATAATAATTTGTGAGCTTTATATCACAGTAAAATTATGAAGGTCCCTTCGTCTCTGAGTATAGTAAGTAAGCATGCTTATCTACTGTTGAATGAGCCAGTGGAAAAACTTTTATAGTCAATAGTGGAAATAGTCAATAGTGAATAGTGCAAATTCATTCCATCCATGTTTAATGCAGCAGTACAGAGATTTTGGTGCTCACACCAGAATAGAATACCTATAATTCATATACCTTCATATGGGGGAAATGGCATTGTTTTACTTGGGCTGACATACCTTTTTTGACCCAGCCCTTACGTTTTCTACATTTCAGGTAATGAAATATGGTCACCCTGTCAGTGATGTATCTCATGACCTCGCAGTATTAAACTGGATGCTCCACTTCATTAAACTTTTCAGTGCTTTACTCATCTTCCTGATGGAAACTTTTGAATGTGAACCATCCTTGACATAATTGTTCTATAATTATCAGTAACTTTAATTGGTCCTTTTGGTTGGCATGGCATTTGATTAAAAAGCAGCAAGTGATCCAATATAAAATAGTTAAAATATGTATTTTTCATTAAATATTGCATGCAAGTAGACTAAAATTTTTAAAGTATAATGTAGAATTCCACAAAGCAAATTAGTATTTGTACTATTTATGTAAGCAAACTTGTTAATAAGGGATTCAGGGAACCCCCATTTCAAATTTGTTTTTACTAATTTTATTTATATAATAAGGTTGTGTATGTCTGTTTTGTATTAATTTTGCTACCCACTTGCCCTCTCCAGCAACTCACAAAATTCACAGACCCTTCCACACATTAGCAAAATTGAGAGTTTGCTTACGGTCTGGTCAACCTTAACTTGAGTGGCCACTCAACAACTTAGTTAATAGACCAAATAGTGGTACATTATTAGTGATCACTCTGTAAAGTACAAAAGAACTGTTAAGAAGAACACAAATTAGTCAATAGGTTTTTTTTTTAGGTTATGCTGAAGGAGACGTTATTGATTTGCTACTTTTGGAAAAAGTCAGTTTCTCTTCCAGTACAGTTGTAATCGTTTCAGAAGCCTTAAGACAGGAAAGAAGGCCAGCATATCAATCACAAACCCTCAATACTCCTTTTATCTCACAGATCAATAAAGAGATGTGTAGCTCACGCATTATCTGCCATGCTTTTATGAAGCAGCTAAACTTATTCTCTGGAGGTTGTATCTTTTAACAGCATGGAAAGCAAACAGTTTGAGATGTTAATCTTTTCAGATTTACAGCCTATGATGCTAAATTTTCCATAATATAATTTTTAATGATTTACAGGACAAACATACATTTTTCTATAGTTTGCTAGTTTGGAGATAATGTACAATTTTATTGGTGGATGAGGGATCTAAAACTAATTTTCACTTAATACTTTATTCATATTATAACAAACTTCTTAGCTAAGGATCTCTAAAGTCATTTCTCTGGGCTTAAAGTGTGGCGTTCTAGGGCAATAAGGCTCAGGAACAGCAATATCTGTAAACCGTGCATACAAGTAAACACAAAGTAATTAAATAAAAGCCTATGTACCACTACAGCCCTCTCTGGAAAACTTTTCTGGCCATAGCTTAGGAATTCTTTTTTTCAGGGTTTCTATTTGCATTGGGAGCACAAGGTAACTTGCTCTCCCCTTAATAGGCTCGCCAATTCGGAGGCCCTAACCTACTAAGTGAACTATTCCAAGTAATTCTTGACCAAGGTTTTGTTAAGACAGCGACATGGCTTTTGCAGGTCTCTTATTTTATCTAGTCCTACCAATAGTTTTAAAAAAATCAAAATCAGTATACATTAGCTATTCTGAAAAATAATAATTAAGTTGCTGACTGAGTTTGCTGAAATGGAGCAAATATCTGTTCCTTAAAGTTAACTCACAAGCTAACTCAACTGTATTGAAAAGGTATTACAATTGATATGGCTGCTGACAGAGATATATCACTGGAGATTGACTGCAAACAGGAAGTATTTAGTCTGCTTCAATGGAGTTACTGTATATCAAAAATGTCAACAGATTTAGGAACATAACCTACAGGGACTAATCATAGACGTATATTGCAGCCTTGTCAATCCCCCTATCTAACCGCTGTGAGCAAGGATGTCCACATCTGGACTGACCTTTTACTTGTAGGAGATCCATTAAAGTTTACAGATGGAAAAATAAACAAAAGAGCGCAAGACTCTCCAGTCTGACACTGTTATGTCACTTGGACCTGTTAGAACCTATTCATTGGAAAGGTGTCACTCCTCCTTTGCAACATTCCAGGATTTCAAATAACCTTAGACTAGGGGTGGACTTAGATCATTGTAAGTTGATTGTGAGATCATTGTTAGTAGTTAGTAGTCCACATATCTTTTTGTTTGTTATTTGTTGTAATAAAAAAGAAGATAACTTTAAATAGTGTAAAACATTTTTAATTTGTAGTCTTCACGCAACATCACAAAAAATATAATTGTGGGTCCAATCTTGGTGTCTGTGATGTTTTACATGATCTATTCTATACCTGCAAGGCTGGGTTTGCATTTTATTCAGTTGATCTATACATTCAATGCTGTGTTCCATGTGTTCTTTATTTGACCTATACATTAATAACATGGGTGAGGAGCTCAGTAGAGGATGGGACAAAGGGAGAGTCCCTTTGTCCCCTCCTCTCCTGAGCTCCTCACCCATGTTATTAATGATGACAGTTTTATTCGCCATGAGAGAGGTTGTGCTAAAGTTATCTTAAACCATTACATGCACAGGCATTCAGTATGCATATACTTTTTTAAATGTAAAAAAATAGCACATAAGATTTCTGCTCATATCAACTACTAAAGTTAGAGGGAACATTAATCACTGTATATGAAGTTAGACATGGCTGGTGGTACAGCATAACTCCCAGCACTATATACTAAGTCAGACATTGGAGGTGGTACAGCATAACTCATCACTTTATACTGAGCCAGGCACTGATGGTTGTGCAACAAAGCTCCTATCACACACTTACTCATGCTTTATTACACTATCCTATTTATATCACTATCCACTTCTTTTATCATCATACAGCATGTATGGACAGACCTTGATTTTGGGCTAGTTAAAGGGAGATGACGGATTGGGTCATTGTGACTCAACATACTGAGAATGTTCCATATTGTTTCCTATTATTGTGTTTATTTTTGATTGTGTTATCATAACAGTACATGTGGGCATAATTCCCCTATCCCCAGCATCTGGTATCACTATTGTTATTAGTTCTGATAAAAAAGATTTTACTCCTACCCTGGGTTTCCTGTTAGGTGGAGGCACTACCAACCCTTACTTTTTTGTACCTCAGCCTCCCAGTGTCCATTAGTGGAGGCTCAGGATTCCCAGTTAAGGCCCGAGAGAGACATCATGAAATGTAAGAGGCCTGATGATGCAGTTAGAAGCATGTGAGTGTTGCACAAACTAGGGTGAGTGGCTAGTTTCATTTTAGTTAACCAATAACTATGGGTGCCATAAAATGGGAAGGCTACCTCCTAACCAACAATTTTATGTTTGCCATTATATTACAAATCTACACATACGTTAAGCTTATTGCACTATTAAGAAAACAAATGAGAACTGGTCAAAAGTGATCAAGGGCAATTAGATGTCTTAATGGGGAGGGCCATTGTAAATTTTCCTTTTGAGATATGTCTTATTTTTTTCTATTTTTTTCAGGTGGAATAGACAAAAGTACAGCGCACAGAGTGTGTGCTTACATCGATATTTCCTAATTTGTGCTTTTGTGTTATGAAAATAGAAACCACGTGAACAAGCATAAAATAAATACTATATGCAGAATGCTGTGTCCTATAATAGATACGTGGTCAGCATTTTGTTTACGTAAAACACTGAAAAGCATCTTAGTCCTCACCCAAGGACATATTCTACAGACAAAAATACGAGAAAAAAGAGAAAAACTACTTTTCAGTACTAATCACCCAGTCTATCTCTGCCCGTCTGAATGCTTTTGAACCAACAGCGAAGAATTCATCACAAAATCCGATTTGTCAGAAGGGAGTAACAGATTCTTAGTTCTTAATTTAAAGAACTATCTACAAAAAGTCTATAATATAGATACAAAGTCTATTTCTCTCTTTAACATACACAATAACATGGTAATCAGCCTCGCTAGGCATAAAGATTTGCTCTGTGAACTGAATTACATAGTTCTTTTAGTTAACTAGTACTCAATCTTATGAAACATGTAAACTTGTAAACTTTGCAAGCACAGCCACTTAATGATTACAAATCTCAAGAAAGATGACAAACCCTCCTATCTGTTATCTGGCAAGTGAACCTCAAATATTTTAAAACAGTGTTCACAACCTGACTTCAAGGGCCACAAAAAGGCCACCATTTTTGGATATTCCAGCTTGAGCACCAGCATCTAAATTAAAAATTCATTACATTTATTTCAGGCAAGGATACACAGAATTCATGTCCATCAAGGTCAGATACTAGGATGTGTTTTTCAGCCTGCTGCCTATTTACTAGTACTACACACTTTTTTAACACCACAGACTTCTCTCTCCATTGAGCTTTCCAATGGGGTACAGACTGTATTCCTCTATGCACAAGTGAGCACATGTGACAGACAGTGTCTTAACAGCCTGCCTTATGGTCCCCACTCAGAAATATACCTCATATTTTGGGTCTGGATTGGCCTTGTGGAGAGGATCAGACTGTGTAATGGTATTAGTGAGCTAAAAGTTGAGATGCTGTAAAGCAGAGATGAACCTTAGGACAGGCTGCTATTTCACCGTCCTTGGTTAAGTTAGTCTCATACTTTTTTGTACACAATATCTCACTTTGAGGTTCACCCCAAGTGTAACAGTGACTCCAGATGTGGATCTCCTTGCTCATGTGTGCCTAGATGGATACCAACTGCATCCCACTGATGAGGTCTATGAAAGGCAAAATTTGATGAGTGCTAAAGAGAGAAAACTTTTTAACACTAGCCATGTGCTAGGGTCAGTATGGCACTAGATCTGATTACATGATCAATGGTACACTTTTATTTGTTTTTGTGCATGTGTGTTTTTGTTTTTCTGACGTGGTCACTGGTTTGTATTTTGTCCAGCACTCCTACGTGAAGGCTTCAGTGACCCCTATACTTTGTTGAAGGGGTGCCTAAAAGATCTGTCTCTCCTCAGGTTTCGTCCAGGGAGGTCCTATCCCCTGAAAATATATTTTACATACATATCTATATATAATCTTTTTAATCAAAGGTGGGCCCCTAGGTCCCCATTTAAATCATTGCCTCCCCAATAATACCCTACCCCAATGCTATAAAAATATTCCTTATGGAAGGCACAGGCCCCATCTTGTTCATACCCTTATAAGTAAACTGAAAAACTTTAGGGGGTTTCCCCCTTAACCTCCCACCCATGCGCGTTGCTCAAAAATCCCTTTGGAAAGGCACAGAGCCCATCCCTTTGCTCTCCTCTCCATCTATCTCTGACCTGTTATTTAAAATAAACAATTAAAATAAAAAAGATGCTCTTACCTACCCCCTTCTACATCAAAGTCCCTGAGTTAGATGGGTATGAGTCTTTTTAAAAGCCAGAAAGACATTAAACGTGTGCATTTGTTTTAACAAACATTGCCTGTTTTGTGCGTTCATATGAATCAACAAAAAGGAGCACCATCTCCAACAAAACTGCCAAAAACGAACTGCAAAAGTGCTGAAAATTTGTCAAGATTCGTCTATTCGTCGCCACCTGCAGCCACCACCATTACAAGCCATTTTGGCACTCACTGATGAGGTGGGAAGGACTGTGTGTAGGAGGGTACATATCAATGACTAATAGGTTGACGTAGCCATAAAAACGAGATGGTTATGGCTGTGATTGATAGGTCCAACTACCTGTGGGAGTTTTTCTTTACTTTTTTTCCCTCTGGCCAATTTACAAGGGAAAGAGCCAAGCATTAGATAAATGTGAGCTGACACCACTTTATCTTGTCAGTAGCAGTTGTATAGAGTTGGAGTGTGAGACAGTGACAGTTAGCCTTGTACTCTTGTGGGGTGGATTGGAGAAGCTGTAGTGACTACTGTCATGTATTACAGGGTCTGCAGCAGAACTTTTCCCCCTGTTTCTGAGTAGAGTTTAGTTTATTAAGACAGTTGCCCATTTATGTTACTAGCCAAACCTGTAATTTGTTATTTTTTATTATCTTTCTATCATAGTAGTATGTTAGATGACCACTAGTATACCATTCCCAAATAGGCAGAAGCACATGGCCCAGCAGGACCAACAAACTGAAGTGCAAGTGCTAAAAACTTGTACACTCCACCTACCAAAGTAAGGTGCGGTTTTAGTCACAATTGTAAGAACCAAGGAACTCACTGAGGGGTCAGGATCCAGGCAAAGATAGTTTGCAAGCTATTTTATAGTGAAACATGTAATGAAATCATTTCTACCAATGCAAACACAACCACCCCTAGAGCTACCACTACCATAAGCACTGGCAGCACTCTCTAGAGCAAAGAGGGATAGCAAGCGCTGGCACTGATGGTCAGATTATAGCAGCAGATCTATTTTTGCCCCAGAAAATAGTGAGGAACATGAGGGAAAGCCTACATTTGCAGCAGGAGTGGACCTTACTCTGCCTTCTTCCCAGGTGCTAAAAGGATAAAGTCATGATGACGGCAATTACCAGGATTTACAGCAGTAACTGTGTAAATAAGTGTACAAGTGTTTTTTCCAGTTATTCCGAAGCTTTTGTAATAACGATGGATCCCATCACTTCCCTTGGATTTGTATGTTTTTACTTTGCATATACAAGTAGAACCCCTTCCTCTATAAACATACATGTTTTACCTGGGTCCCCATTTCTCCTTTCTAACTGAGGTCCCATCCTTTAACCTTCCTCTGTAAAAACTCACATAAGTATTTATTAATGCAGTTGGCTAGGTTGGTATCCTGATTTACATAACTCCTTTTATTTGTCTTTAATCTTATTTAGTTCCTTCTGTCACTCATATAGCTAAAAAAGGTTTTAACACCTTTTTTAGTTAACCTGACAATTTTCTCGGCTGTGAAAATTCAATAATTTGCCTCCATCATTTTAGCTTTAAATTAGCTCTCATTTTACTCATTCTAAGTCTGCTTATAGTTCCTAAATGCTACCTTCTTCTCTTGCAATATTTATAGTCTAAGGTTTCAAATGAAAAACATGACATCCAGCCACTGCACTCAACTTGCTAAGCAGGGAAATACGTGCCACTGCTGACTCCTCTCAGGTGGTCTTTTGTGCCCCCTGCAGAAGCCTTCTGTATCTTGTACTGTATGCTGGATTGACCCATTGATTGTCTCTGGTTTCACTCCCCTCACGGCTCCATTTTCCGATGTTTGTTTGCTGTCTTTACCTTAGTGTGTTCCTTGCATGTCTTGAGCTAAGAATTTTGTTACAGCAGAGTCTATTTATTTGGTTATGACACTTGGCATGTTCTTAACCAGCCTGTTGTTAATTTGTACATGCCACACTAGACCTACTTGGCTCTCACCTTTGCCATCCTCTGACGTCACCGCAAGCACTGCCATATTACCCTCAGTTCTATTTTAAATCAAATCCCTTTCTGTTTATCTCTTCTCTTTCTTTTTTATGTCTCTTTGTCATCACACCCTTCTCTTTATTTCACATGCTCTTTCTCTCTCTTATTACCCCTTTCTCTTTACCTCACATTCTTTCCTATCTCTCCCCCTTCTTTATTTATTTATTTTTATTGTGACGCAATCTGAAGGAACAGATTTGTATAGTAATATCGTACTGTTATATCATTATCGTCATTTTGCATCCAGTATACACACATAGCTTTATTTAAATTTGGGAATTCTTGTGGCTATTATATCTAATTATCTATCTATATAGTCCATCCTCATTCTCTCTGTTAGGGACCAGACAAACACAAAATATAGTGCAAAACACCTTTATTGAAAACAATGTAAACAAGGCAAAATCGTAGTTCAAAAACGTAATTCAAAAGATAAAGCCAGAGTCAGAAGCCAAAACGGTACTCAGATAAGCCGGGTCAGGAAGAAAAAAGTCAGGAAGTAAGCCAGAGATCAGGAGCCAGGGGGGGTCGTCAGGAATAGCAAGGTCATGCACGGGCATATCAACACATGGCAAGCACTTTAGCAGCAAAAACAACACAAGGGCCAGGGGGAAGTACAGTTTTGCTGTTTAAATAGACTGAAAGGGCTGACTGTGGGCTGGATAATGGGCTGGTCCAAAGGAGGAGATACTTACCAGGTGTGTAATGCTGACAGGCTTTTTATTAGCCTTCTACGGTGTGAGCAAAAAAGTGGCAGTAATGCAGCCAGACCATAACACTCTCGCTCCCTCTTTCACACATCCCCTCTGTTTCTCTCCCTTTTCTTCCTACCTGTAAGGCACTTACCTCGGGGACACAGCAGACGTCCTCCTCTTCTCCACGACAGGGCCGCCACCGCTGCACTAAGCAGCCGCACGTAGCTGTGTCGCTATGGTGACAGAAGACGTGGTTACGTCCCAGACACCTTCTGGTATCCTGACCCCGGCTTGCTTAACGGCTATTGTGTCTTCTGGTATCCTGACCCCGGCTTGTTCTCGACCACCCATGCTTATGGTTACACCGCTAGAACGCCCTGTTATCTACTCCAAGCCTACCAGTGCATGTTCCGTATTGAGCAAGTGTGTTCAGTTCGTGCAATTCAGATTCCTTCTGGTAAGACGTACTACATATCTCACACTACCTCTCCCCTTTTTCTTGTATCTCATCCAATTTCCATTGATCCCCTTTTTCATTATATGTCCTTTTTATTTATTTGATTTCTTCCATTTCTCTTTATCTCTCTTCTTTTTTCTTCATCTCTCCCATTTGTCCCCATATGTCTTCCCTTTCATTATCTATTTCATTTCTCCCTATTGTTACTCTTATTCATTATTATATTTGGCATCTTTTCCTCATCTTTCCCTTGCCTCTCCCTCAGTAACTTACACACGTGGCACACATTTTTACAAACACTCTGACATTTGCACAGACTTACACAATACCGCCAACACACATGCACACATACTCACTAACACACACTTTTATATACATTCATGGTCAAATACCCTTACACATACACATCCATGCTCACACACCCATACACATCCATGCTCACACATACACATCCATACATGCATGCTCACAAACACTTTTCCTCCTTCGACCCCTTACCCTCTCCCTCCTTCGACCCCTTACCCTCTCCCTCCTGCCATCACTCACCCCCACAGCTCAGCAGTAGATTTTCTTTGTTGCTGTTATGAACCTTGTACTTACCTGCTCCCAGGCTCCCACAGCGGGCAGACATATCACATAGTCTCCTCTCCTCCCCGAGCAGGGTCTCTATGGCAATTAGAGAGGCCAGTAGAGAGGAGGACGCGTTCACAGGTTGCCACGGAGACGTGTCTCCTCCCCACTGCCGACATACGCCGGCAGGGCCGGAGACGCATACAGGCTATGGCGATGTGTCTCCTCCACTGACGTTATTTTGGGCAAATTCAATTGAATAAAAGCCCTGCTCTCCCAGAAACCTTTGCTCAGGTATCAGTTGAACTTTATTCCTATACCCAAGCGTTTCTCTATTTGACCCTTCGTGTACCAGACCTTGTTTTGTGACTTTGACCAGTGTTACTTGCAGCCTGCTTTGAGCCCGTTGCTTTGTGACCCGACCTTGCTCCTGGATTATCCTTCTTGTACCTCGTCTGGACTTTTTATGTGAATTGACTCCTGCTAATAGGGACCTATTTGCTCATCAGCTCACGTTGAGATCTGTCATCTGCTCATGTAGAGGCATAACAGTTGCTCACACGGTGTGTAAGCAGCCTTTAGCAGCAGGATCACATGACCTTGCATTATTTGACCATGCTCTGTTCCTGTCATCCTGGGCCAGTCCAAAATTGTTTACAAAGAGCTGGTTTGACCTGGATCAGCCCTTTATGGACAATTTTGGACAACCTGAGGGGCCAGGAACAGATTGTGGTGGCGCTGAGGCACCTGGGGCCGACCAACCCCCTCTATGTATGCCGCTGGTGCTGAGTGCTGGGATATGGCGTTATATCCTGGCAATGGGCATTACTTTGGAGCCGGTTAGAGGGAGATCTATGAACTTTCCAGCTGGGCAATAGCCCTTAATAGATACTCTGGGGTTCCCGTAGCAACCCTTCAGTGATGCTCCTGGGATACAATGAGAAAATCATATTTGGAAGAGTGGAAAAAAGAAAAAAAATTTAGGTAAATTATGGAGGAGGAGTGAAATCTAGACAGACAAACCAAACCTGTATTGTGTTTCATTTGCACACGTATCTGGAAAGTGGAAACTGATGTCCTCAGCATATATACATATTATTTGCAGTTTATGTAGATTGTAAGCAGCTGTTCTAAACCATGGGTTTGCTTTGTATATCTCCTTATTGTGTTCAGCAAGATAAATTGCTTACTTTGTAGACACAAAGCACCTCTAAGACCCAGGTCTTGTGCTAAAATGCTTATTTCAGCACATTGAACCTTCAGCTGATGTATCCTTTGATTTTGACCAAGCCTAGTATACATCTGTTTATCTATTCTTATATACTTGGTGGTATGGTTTTGTGGCAGCTATGGTAGAGCCTTCTATATGACTGATAGGAGTCCAGCAAGAGACACATCATGTTAAGTGTGGTATCAGGGCCAACCTTAGGGGTGTGCGACAGCACAGGGTGCCATGGTAGCAGGGGCGCCTGCCCGGGACTTAACTGAAAACATCGGGTTTTTTTTTTTTAAACTTTATTTAACATCATTCATGTTAAATAAAGTTAAAAAAACCCCCATGCTTTAATCTAATTCCCGGGCAGGGGCGCAATTGGTTGAAGTTCTCAGCAACCGCTCGGCGCCCCTTACTCTCCGTGACTCCGTCGCGGTGCCGGCATCTCATGTTGAGCGCCGGACTATTCCGGCGCTCAACATGAAATGCCGGCACTGCGGCAGAGCGAGAAGACGGATGCCTCCCGCTCTCACCGCAGGACTCCGGCAACAAGGTAAGTGTGTGTGTGGGGGGTGTAGTTTGAAGGGGCAGAGGGGGGGGTGTGGTTTGAAGGGGCAGAGGGGGGGTGTAGTTTGAAGGGGCAGGGGGGGTGTAGTTTAAAGGGGCAGAGGGGGGGTTAGTTTGAAGGGGCAGAGGGGGGGTGTAGTTTGAAGGGGCAGAGGGGGGTGTAGTTTGAAGGGGCAGAGGGGGGGTGTAGTTTGAAGGGGCATAGGGGGGGTGTAGTTTGAAGGGGCAGAGGGGGGTGTAGTTTGAAGGGGCAGGGGGGGTGTAGTTTGAAGGGGCGGGGGGGTGTAGTTTGAAGGGGCAGAGGGGGGGTGTAGTTTGAAGGGGCAGAGGGGGGTGTAGTTTGAAGGGGCAGAGGGGGGTGTAGTTTGAAGGGGCGGGGGGGTAGTTTGAAGGGGCAGAGAGGGTGGGTAGTGAGGGGGGGCGCCAGAGGAGTAGTCTGCACAGGGCGCCACAACGCCTAAGGCCGGCTCTGTGTGGTATAACATGTAAGGTAACTACAAACCTTACAAGGCATAGATGGATAGATTTGAATTAGGCTACAGAAATCTTTTCTCTCAAAGCATTGTAAGATGACATTGGGGAAAAATATAAATATAAAAGCGGGAAGACGTCTACCCGCTGCCCGGACAACACACCGGGGAGTCAGAAGCACCGGTAAGTTTGGGGGGGGTGACCAGATAGGAGGATCCAGGTCCCCTGAAGCGCTGCGGGGGATCTGGATCTTAGTCTCATAGTCAGACCTCTATTATAAGGGGTATTTTTCAGATCATTTGCTTTGAAAAAAACCTTGTCTTATAATCGAGCAAATACGGTAATACCAGTAATATTTGCCCCCTCTCTTTGAAATGTTTTCTTATTATCTTATAGAAGTCTATCCAAACCCATGCAGCTTCAACTGTTAAAGATGAAAAAACACACCAAAATAGCAAGAAGTACCCAAGAAGTGTGAAGCATAAACAATCTTTTCATTATTAAAGAAATTATTTTTAATAAAAGTTAGCCTTTAGTATAAATATACATTTGTATGAAATCTGTATGCCACAGCTATTAATGATAACCTCTTGAGCTTTTAATTAAGTGTCCTGCAGTGACTAACTCTGTGAATTATGCATAGCTTAAAAATACAGCAACCATTTGCCTTATAATTTATGCTAATTATAAAGGTTTCCTTTTGAAAAAAGCTGCCGTATTAGGTAAATATGTTTTATAAATTATTAACACATAAATACAGTATATATATAAATATATATATATATATATATATATATTAGGATACAAATGTTCCATACGATAATACTGTGAGTGTAGTGGGAGAGGAGCTCTCTGAGATCACAAAATAAGAACACCAAAATAACTTATTAACCATACAGATTAACCCCTTAATGACAATTGCCGGTCCTGGCACGGCACGGAAAAGCATGTGCTTTACGACAATTGACGTGCCAGGACCGGCACGTCTTTAAACGGGTGCAGAAAGCGATCTACTATCGCTTTCTGCACCCAAAAAGCGTTGCTGAATGCCTCGACCTCGAGGCATTCAGCAACGCCGCGATCGGCACGAAGGGGCCATCTCTGGCCCCTCCACGGGGCGTCAACATCCGCCATACTTTGTATGGCGACGGACGCCCGTTTTAAAAGCGTTTAGGAGGCGATCGACGATCGCCTCCTAAACTTAAATGGTGTCGCTGGAATGCCTCGATCAGGAGGCATCCAGCGACACCAAACACTAACCTTTTGATGGGCTGTGACCGCTCCGGAGAGCGGTCACAGCCGCAGCTGCCGGCAATCTTCGCCATCAAGGAAGATGGCCGCCGTCCTGTAACAGGAACCACAAATTTTAAAAGTTCGCTAGATAGTCCAGACCATCTAGAGAACTTTGGCTCCACTTGCAGGTTGAATACAGGTACTGCATTCACCATGCAAGTCAATGGAGCCCAGCTTTCTAATCACAGTGTGATTAGTAAAAATAAATTAAAAAATAAAATAAAATTAATAATAATTAGAAAAAAATAGTAAAAAAACAGTAAAATGTAAAAATCATTTCCCACTGATGTCACTATCAGGGGAACCTCCAAGTTGAAAAAAAATGTTAAATTTTTTTTTTAAAAAAAATAAAATAAAAATATATATATATATAAAAAATATATTTTTGTGAGCAAGTCCTAAAATTAGCATATTAGCTTAAAACAATTCTCGCATGGAAAGAGTTAAAATACTGGCATATTAAATGCCCGTGGGGTGTCTACTTTTAAAAAATGTATGATTTGATGGGGTAAATTGAATGGGCCAGGTTCAACAACGTCCCAATTAACACGGGGGGAAGGATGGCCACACATCTAATTTCCAATTAGAAAAATGCACACGTACCAAATGTGGCCTTTTAGTTCCCCCAAAAAATGACAAACCCATGCATGTGGGGTATCACTGCACTCAGGAGATGTTGCTGAACACATTATGGGGTGTCGTGTGACAGCGGCATATACCAGGAGCTGTAAATTCATACATAAAGTAGGTGTGTGTGGGAAAAATACACACACAAAAATATTACTGCAAACTTTGAAAAAATGCTGGTGGTAAAATATGTGCATGCAAAGAGTTAAAATACCAGCATTTAAAATACCCTGTGGTGTCTAGTTTTGAAAAATATATGGTTTTGTTGGGCACACTGAAATGGCCTGGCTCAAAGATGTACCAAATAGGGCATGGGCAGTGGATCCCAAATGCCAAAGTTCAACATTGAAAAAAGCGCATGCCCCAAATGTGGCCCTTTTGCCCCAAAACAGCCAGGCAAAATCATTCATGTGAGGTATCGCTGTACTCAGGAGATGTTGCTGAACACATATTGGGGTGTTTTGTGATAGTGACATATACGAGAACATTTTAATTCATACCTGAATTAAAATGTGTGTGGAAAACCAAATGCAAAAAAATGACTACCACAAAGTTTGACAAAGACTGGTGGTAGATATGGTGCATGGAAAGAGTTAAAATACTAGCATTTGAAATACCCTGGGGTGTCTAGTTTTCAAAAATATATGGGTTTATTGGGCACACTGAAATGGCCCGGCTCAAAGATGTACCAAATAGGGCATGGGCAGTGGATCCCCAAATGCCAAAGTTCAACATTGAAAAATGTGCATGCCCCAAATGTGGCCCTTTTGCCCCCAAACAGCCAGGCAAAATCATTCATGTGGGGTATCGCTGCGCTCAGGAGATGTTGCTGAACACATATTGGGGTGTTTTGTGATAGTGACATAAACTAGAACATTTTAATTCATACCTGAAGTAAAATGTGTATGACAAAACAAATGCAAAAAAATGACTACCATAAAGTTTGACAAAGACTGGTGGTAGATATGGTGCATGGAAAGAGTTAAAATACTAGCATTTGGAATACCCTGGGCTGTCTAGTTTTCAAAAATATATGACTTGATGGGGTAAATTGCATTGGCCGGGTTCAAAGATACCCGAAATGGCACATGGGGGGAAGAATTACCAGATTTGGAAAAAATGGCTTTGAAATAGCAAAACGCTACCTGTACTTATTGCCCCATAATGGGTAGAAAAAAGCAAAAAAACATAAAAACATTGGGTATTTCTAAACTCAGGACAAATAGTAGAATCTATTTAGCAGGTTTTTTCATTACCTTTTATAGATGAGTAAAAGATTTTTCAACTAAAAGTTAGAAACAGTCATTTTTTTCTAAATTTTTCACCATATTTTATAATTTTTTTAATAGTAAATAATATGATACAATCAAAACAATGTCATCTAAAGAAAGCCCTTCTTGTCCTGAAAAAAACAATATCTAATGTGTGTGGGTTCAGTAAACGGGAAAGAAGAAAATTACAGCTAAACACAAGCAGCGCAGAAATGTTAAAAAGGCCATTGTCACAAAGGGTACAAAAAGTAAAATCAGCCTTTGTCTCGAAGGGGTTAAAATAAAATAAGGAGGGCTAAGTATGGCTAAGAAAGTTTAAAAATACCAATATAATAAATGTATCTGTGACCTGAGACCTATTTTTTTTTCTGTATAACCAATGAGTCCTTTTCTTTAAGACCTGTGAAAATTAAAGAGCCTCCTCTAAACATGTGAGCAATTAGGGTACTTGAGGATGAGAACTGAGAAACGTAGTGTTTACTAATTTATACTAATCACATTGCAAAACACAGGTTTATCTCTTTAATTCTCATATTGACTCACGGGTGTGTTGTGTTAATTGAATTTTGTAATGCTGTTAGGGGAGGTCTGGCAACATTCAGACTAGGGGCTGGCGCAGCGAAACGACCCATTAATACAGAGGCTGGTGGGGAGTTTGCAAGCAGAGAGTCTAAACAAACTTCCTATATTTCAAGTATTTTCCTGTTTTGTGATTAGTGGACATTATGGAAAACATTATGTATTATATACTAATAGGGTTGCCACCTTTTCCTCGAAAAAATACCAGCTATAATTGTGAGGGAAAGCTACAAAAGGGTGTGGCCATGAAGGGTGGAGCCATAATGCAATGTGATATGGAGTCTGTCACAGACACAGGCACTCACACTTACAGAGACTGTGCTTCCCTCCGTTGCCTCTCTGTCCCTCAGTCCTGTCCATGCCCCCTGCAACCTCCCTCTGACTTGTTTCTGCCCCCACCAGATCACTTCTCCAGCCATTTTCTGGTCTCCTCTGATCTTTCATTTGCAGAAGCAGAGATCACGTTGACAGACGAGTAAGCAGAGGGGAGGTGGGGGGTCAGTATGTGGGATAGTGTTGCAGAGAAAAATAAATGAGAAAGGGGAAGGGGTGAAGTGTACTCAGTGCCTACAATGGAAGCTGCCCTAAATTATAATATGGCACTTGTCATTTGCATAATTATGCTCAGCTGAGATTGTTACATTCTAAATGTAAGAAAGACTTACTTTACGGAGGGGGTGGTGGATATGTGAAACAGCCTCCCCGCAGAAGAAGCTTGAGGTCCACAGAACCCGAGACTTGTACTTTTATTTATCGTAATAAAGTATTTTTTGTATTTGCTAATACTTAATAAGCAGCACCTTTAACATTTATTGGACCCACCTTGTACCTTAACCATATTTTCTGGGAATGCTGCCAAAAATGTGAATCACAGCCTGTTTAAGCCTTCCAGTCCCATATATACTCAACTGTTTTGCTTTTCTACCTACCAAGAGCATTCACCATAAGGTAACACTTGGTTCTGCCTATATATACAATAAAATAAATTGTAGATATAAAGAAATCTATAGTAAGAAGATGTAATGATGGTGTAGGTAATCTAGTAGAAAGGAAAATAATATAGTGATAGGTTATATGCACAAGGGGATCTGATATGGTGGTTAGTGTAAGGTGACCTGGTGGAAGAGAGATAATATGTTGGTTGGTGTTGGTTATATGATGGAAGGGGACATGTATGGAAGTATGTGTACAAAACTCCAGGTCTTGGGGGCAGCAAAGAGGAGAAAATATCCCTTTGATCCTCATGATTGCCCTCATCCAGGTATAGTGTACCCACACAAATGATGTATTTATGAATATATATATATATATACCGTATTGGCTCGGATATAGGCCGCCCCCGTATATAGGCCGCACCCTAAAAGTTTGGTGCTTTTTTAAAGAAAAAGTTTTTTTCTTTAAAAAAGCACCAAAAAAACATGCTGCCACTCTGCCCCCCCCCGAGATATGCTGTCACTGTCCTCCCTCCCCAAGATATGCTACCACTGTCCGTCCCCCCCCCCCGAGATATGCTGCCACTGTCCTCCTCCCTCCCCGAGATATGCTGCCACTGTCCTCCTCTGTCCCCCGACTTACCGGAGCTGACTCCCGGGTGTCTTGCAAGGCCAGCGGGGGACATCTACGCAATACGCGTGCACATCCGGCACCGGAAGTTGTATACGCGTATTGCGTAGATGTCCCCCGCCGGCCCCGCAAGACACCCGGGAGTCTGCTCCGGTAAGTCAGGCGGGGGGCCAGAGGTAAAACGCATCGTGCGGTTAGACAACCGCACGATGCGCTTAGACAACCTCCCGTGCCGGCACCCCCCCGTGGGAAGTGCTGGCAGGGGAGGCTGTCTGAGCGTATCGGGGAGTAGGATGCAGGTCCCCTGCACCGCTGCGGGGATCTGTATCCTAACCCCGCTGCCTGCCCGGCGCCCGGGACTGCATGTCCCGGGCGTCGGGCGCTAGACCCCGAATATAGGCCGCACCCCCACTTTAAAGACTTAAAGTGGGGGAAAAAAGTGCGGCCTATATCCGAGCCAATACGGTATATATATATACAGTTGTGCTTACCCTGTCAGAAATTGTCAAATGTTGGCATTGATTTTGAAAATATGACCGATCATGCAGAAAACTGTCTTTTATTTAAGGGTAGTGATCGTATGATGCCATTTTTATCACATAATTGTGTGGCTCCTTTTAATGATAACAGATGTGTCTGTGTAAAAATAGCCAATGAGTTTGTTAGCTTTTACGTGGATCCACTGAGCAGGCTGGATACTGAGCAGAAAAGAACTGTAAAAAAACCAAGGTAATGGAGCTTTTTTCCTTTAAAAACAGTAAATATATTTTTTTTCAATCCGATAGTATTGTTAGAAAATTGCCATACAACATTAGAAGAACAGTGCATCATAGCATATGACACAGATTAGAAGTATAGATATATAAATTAACACACGTTTCATACAGCATTGCTGACAAAAGGGTGGCAATCCATAGGGTCCGTGTACACTTTAGTATTAGCACAGAGAATAAATCTTACACATTGGACTTAATGAGGCAGCTGTGTACTGGAGAGCAAAACTCGGACCTGGAAAACGGTACATATATTACCAATTATCCAAGGGTATGCAAACTTTATATATATATATGTGGCACAATGGATGCTGTACTTTAAATTTTAAATCGGGCCCTGATTCCACATATTGCAAGGTAATCCTTTACATGTGCTGGTCAGCAATATGTGAAAATATCCTGGAAAATATGGCTGATGTGGTCACCCTGGTCCTATTGAATGCATGTTGAGCAAAATAAACTGTTCTGTATAATTTATTCATGCGTTCAATGCTCCCTAAAATTAATTAATTGTAATTATAATATAATGGAGGACTGCTTTAACAAGGATTTTAAAGTTACTCTAGATGCCAAGCAGCATAAAAGCACATATAATAACTTGCCAGTATGCTTGGCAGTCTGCTGAGTGCCAGAATATGATGTCATATTCCGCCGCTCAGCATGACATGCCGGTACCGCAACCGAGCAAGAGGTGGCCACTTCAATGGTGCTTCAATTCCGGGACAATGCATTGGTCACCCTAGTCACCACTAGTAATGAACCTCCCCCAGCCCCAGCAATGATAAGCAAATACAGTGACTTTTAAATTCTTGTTCTTTTCACAAGAGTTAATTTTTACCAAATGAACCCAAATTTAATACTTCTGTTTTCAGTACTGATGGATATTGCTCATCTGTAGCCTATGTATGAATAGGAACCTCTATTTCGTAACTGTCACATTTAATCAGTTCATCTTACCAGGATCTTCCCACTCACTTTCCCTTTATTAAGTAATGTTGGTGAAGGGTTTTTTTTCTCTTCAGTGTCACAGGTGAGACTAAGGTGAGGGGTAGAGTAATGGTTTATTACTCCACCCCAACATGGTTCGTTATGTTGTTGGGGTAATTGTGGTGTTATATATATGGGAGGGGTGCCATTGTCAGCAGGTAACTGGAAATAAAAGGGGGATGTATGTACTGAATTATGTTAGGTGGCAATTCTGACAATGACTGTATTGTGTTAACAATTTTATTGTTGGATTTATATGTTTGCCATGCATATTAAATCTGAGGGCCAACAGCATGTGCACTGTGCACTATTATTTAGGTGGGTGGTTGTGGGTTCATGGGAATCCAGGCCTATGAATTGACAATGCATAAAACGAAGCCATTTGGGTTTCTTTACCTTAATCAAATATTTTTTTCGTCCTCTCTGCTATGAAAAGACATGTGTTCGCAATCAGAAGAATCCAAAAAGATGCAAATAATTGGAGAAGACAAACATTCTCTTTAGTGATCATTTGTAGATAACACCTACTGATCTTCATGACCCTACAGCTCTGCCTAACATAAAGCGTTTATTTCATAAAGGGATTCCCGAAAGCAATTATACGTCATTTTAGTAAATATAAATTATACTCCTCCAAAGATATCTTATTTTCTTTATTGATCTTTTGATTTTGTGCATAGCTCTTCTGTAAGAAGGTCATTTTAATCTATAGCTGGCCCCTTTCAGTTCTCTGTTAATTGAATATAGTCATTTGAGGCACTTTAAAGAAATCTGACCAGAGGATAGCTTAGTAATGCTCGGTTCATAACAATTTGTGTTTGAAGACAGTACTTTAAAAGCCTTAAAATATTTATTTCTTAATGGAAAGCCATAACCTATCAGTGCCAAAAAACAATTTCCTATTGCTATAATGAGGGGTGCTTAATTTAATTAATTTACCTATGTGTATTGTTGTTCTGAAGTTTTCATTCTTGTTAATAAAGGGTTAAAATTAATGTAACCTGGATTTAATAAATATTTAGTTCAAGCTCCACTTGATAAGATCAAAATGCTGCTTCATTGTATGACTCCAGATTCTTCTAGATTGATACATGGTTTGGTGTTCAATAGCCTCTTGCTGAATAAGAACATTATTAAACAGTTAAATTATATTACTGTAGTTCATCAAACACCAGACCATCCCACCATAACATATACCTCTTAATAGCACCTAACTGGATGCAGTAGAGAACCCAATTAAGAACAGGAGACCTCTTAAATGGACAATGGATATGCACGTTAATGTTTTAAAATTTGATGGGGGCCTTTTCCACAGAATCTCCCCATATACATTTGTCCTTTTCCCCACCCCATAGCTAGTTATCCCTGCAAGTAATATACTCTCCTCCCGTCAGCTCCAGCTTTGTGTTGCAGACAGAAGTCTGTTCAGAGTGAATGTGTGGACTAATTGCAACAGGAACACTTTCCTGCTACTGACTGGCTGGTTGAATCAGCCAATCAGTGTTAAAAACCATAGGTCCATGGAGGATAAGGACAGTTCAGTTCCAACTGAAACAGCGACATAAAGGATCCCTTACTGTTACTGTTTGGGGCCTAAAGGGTATATAATGAATATAGGGTACATGTGAGCCAGACTGGGATGAGACCTGAGACTCTAAAAGGAAACCACTTTGTGTCAAATCTGGGTGCTGGGGCAAGTCCTGCGTGTAGTCAATCTGGGTTTAGGGGCAAGTCCTGTGAGCGCAATCTGGGTTTAGGGGCAAGTTCTGTGAGTGCAATCTGGGTGCTGGGTCAAGTTCTTATGTACCTATTATATAGTTAACCCCTTGGCAACAATCGATGTGCCAGGCATGTCATGGAAATGCATCCACTTAAAGACAATTGATGTCCTTGGCACGTCATGAGGGTCTGTGGAAGTTAAAGTGTCTTGGTATATTAGTGTGTGTGTGCATGTTACTGCTGAGTGCCTGGTTGTGTTGGTCGGAGTGATTGGATGGGTTAGTGTGAGCCTCTGGATGAGCATGTTAGTGTGCTTGTGTGTCTGTTAGTGTCCAGGTGTGTCTGCATATGTTAGTGTGTGTGGGAATGTTAGAGTCTGCATCTGTGTTCATGTGTAGCAAACTTGATCCACCTTGATAAAGACCCTGAAACTATAACCAGACATGAGGAGTCTCAGAGAACTAACCTCCTTTATTACCAGACATGAGCAGTCTGAGACAATTAAATCGCTTTTTAACCAGACATGAGCAGTCTCAGACAATTAACCTCCTTCATTACCAGACATGAGTAGTATCAGACTATTAACCCCTCCATCACCAGACATGAGAAGTCTCAGACAATTCACCCCCTTCATTACCAGGCATGAGCAGTCTCAGACAATTAACTTCCTCCATTACCAGACATGTGCGGTCTCAGACAATTAACCCCTCCATTACCAGCCATGAACAGCCTCAGACGCATTATGATTGTTAGCATGAGAGGGGATGCAACTACAGGATGGCTAGTTAAGTTAATGCTTACCTAATCTGGTCACTTGAATTTTTATTGAAAGGACTCCAACATGTACTTTATGAAGAAATTAATGCTGAAAAACCTTTCTATTAAAAGTCAACTTTATCAAATATGTGACTCAAAATATATATTTTGTTTCATATTTGAATTTTGAAATAATATAAAATGGATTATATGATGATAATGTTAATTAATGTTTTATCAAAATTGTGATTATCCCAGGCAGCTTGTTTCTTTGTAGAACAACATGTCACATAGCAGCAGATAATTACCAATTATACAAATGGGTGGCACCTATAGCATACATTAAAACACATTCATATGTTAAACATTTATTATTATTGACTATTCAACATAACCAATGTGTTTTCCTATCACAATGTGTTTGTCCACGCTATATAAAGAAATTCCTGCTCTGTTAATAGACATTTCCATTACTCACAGTCAAGGGCATCAGTAGTCTTACAGGCTCCTGTGAGTCTTCCTATAACATTTTTTTTATCTTTGGTTTCTACAGAGTAGTAAATGATTCATGTAATACCGAGTGGGTCTATCTAAAACAATTATCTGTGCAGCCCTTGATAAAGTGCTGGAGTACATGCATACATAATTTTCCATGCAGTCAAGCATGCTGCATGTATTTTTGGGGGTTTTCCTAGGGATACTATGGCTCTTAAAAGCTTAACGGTATTGGAATTGAATGATGAACAAAAGAGGAGCATATACAGTTGTTGACATAAGACAACGTTATTGCGGGTTTTATTGTTGTATATAAAACAGAATGCCAGGGTGCACCAGAAATAACCAAAGTCTTCATGTCAGGTAAACCCAATAGAACTGAAGCCACCAATAGTTTTATTAGTTATTTTCACAAATTAAAGGATCTGCTGCCTACATATTGGTGCCAGATTACACATAACACCTTTAGAGGTCTAGTGGAGAACATGCCTCAACAGGTTGGGGCTGTTTGGGCAGCAAAATATAAGACAGGTGGTCATAATGTTATGGCTGATTGGTGTATATTCTGAGCAAAACACAATACCTACTTTATATTTCTATTTTTTTTTTAATATTTCAGTTGAATGAGCTGACTGGCAACTTCTGCTGAATTTTCCAGTGGAAATCAGTCTCTGTGTTTAACTGTAATTGGATATTACTGGAAATAGCTTTTGATTTTCTTTCCACTTCATACAAAATATTCACAAATAGGACTGAATGAAGAACCATTAGTGCACTTATGCATACAAAGCACTAAAGGGTGGTATAGGTAACTTGCTGTCAAGTAGCATGCATTAACAAATAAATTAACTATTGCAGTTCTAGCAACAGTTATCAAATCTTAATGCATGTATTTTTTAAATACCATCTAATTATTAATTCTTCATATTGCAAGGGTTGTGTGCTTACCATAGTACTAATAAGTAGCCTATATGACAGGGGTGTCCAACTTTTTTCTGCAGTGGACCACTTTATCAGAATTGTATACATGCGAGGGCCGCACTCATTTTTCACTGTGAGAAAATATGGCCTTTAATAAAATATGCAGATTAACATAAAGTAAATGACACAAAACCTTTACTTTTCCTCTCACTGATTTCTGGGCCTAGAAAGTGTTGTGACTACAAATTCAGGATAATTAAAAATTAAATAGTTCTATTTATTCTAGGGATGGTACCTAGGCATGATGGGACTGTGCTTGCTGTGATTGCTGTTAGCAATCACACTCCTATCATGCCAAGTCAGCCAGTACATGCTGGTACAGGGTGGCTGTAAGTGATGTGCAGACCCCATATTGCTGGCAGCATCAATACACAAGGGGGGCAGCTAGCTAGGTTTCAGCATGTACTGGCTGACTTGACATGATAGGAGTGTGATTGCTAACAGCAATCACAGTCCCATCATGCCTAGGTTCCAGCACTTACACATCCAACCAGTAAATGCTGGAACCTAGGCATGATGGCACTGTCATTGCTGTTAGCAATCACACTCCTATCATGCCAAGTCAGCCAGTACATGCTGGCACAGGGTGGCTGTAAGTGATGTGCAGACCCCATACTGCTGGCAGCATCAATACACAAGGGGGGCAGCTAGCTAGGTTTCAGCATGTACCGGCTGACTTGGCATGATAGGAGTGTGATTGCTAACAGCAATTACAGTCCCATCATGCCTAGGTTCCAGCACTTACACATCCATGCTATCACACACACACTCATTTATTCATATACTCATTCATTCACAGATGCATTCCCTCAATCACGCATACTGATTCAAACACCCTCCCCACCCCCCTTACCTGCACTGCAGCTCCTTGATGCCGCTCACAGACTTCAGCAGAGGGCGTGGCCTACCTCTGCGTTCTCTCGTACTGCACAGAAGAAGCAGGACTGGAGCAGAGTCATGTGATGTCACGTGAACTCTGCTGGGTTCCGCTTCCTCTTTGCAGTACAAAAGAACCTCCCACTGGTAAGTAGCAGGGCTCTTGTTGTAGCAGGGCTCGAGGTATGGCCCGCGTAAGATCAGTTGCCCTGGCTGCCGATCTTACGCGGGCCGCACCTCGAGGTCTCGCGGGCCGCATTTGGCCCGTGGGCCGCATGTTGGACGCCCCTGCTATATGATATGTATATTGAATTCTTTCCTGTTTTCAACATGTTGGCACTTATGGGAAGAACATAAAAAATTCAAATAATAAAATAATTATTGTTTTCTGTTGTAAATCTCCTTTCAGGAACAGAAAGGGCACTCTTATGGGTGTTACCTTTATATTTAGTTTTATATACTGCAGCTATTTCTTTACTTTAAATTTTACCTCCTCTTTATTGCTCCTCCTTTTTCTACCTACCTCTCCCTATTTTCTTTGATCAACCTTTCTTATTATATCTCCTTTTTTAATCTCTTCCATTTCTGTTTATCTCTCCTATTTCACTTTCTCTTGCTGCTCTCCCTATAATCCCCATTTCTCATTATCTCTCCCCTTCCCATTATCCCTCCCCTTTTCCCCATATCTCTCCTTTCTTATCACCTCATATTATCTTTCTCCTCCTCTTTATCTCAATCCCTCTTCTTACTCTTTATGTCTCCCTTTTATCCCCATCTATCCTCCATGTCATTATTTCTCTCTGCTTTCTCCCTGCCTATCTTCTTATTTATTATTATTATGTGGCACCCCCACCATCTTCCCCTTGCCTCTTCCCCAGTAATTCACATATGCACTGGCACACATTTTCATATACACATCACCAGGCCCCGACTAGGACAAAAAATATTTTTTGTTAAACCAAATTCTGACAAATTTAATATTCCATTTCTTGTTGTCTATTAGTTATATTTCAGCATGCTTTTGTCACTGTAATCAATTAGCATTACATAAATATATAATAAATGAATCATTACGTCATGCGATTTATAAAGTGCTATATCTTTAATGAAAGATTCAAAACAGTAACTAATCTTTGACCATCTAGTTGGTACTTAGAAAAAAACTAGTGGCAGTGTGGCACTCCTTGGGCCTTGGCTGGTCAGATCACTCTCACGACTAGACTCTCACATCACAGACTCACAGCACAGCAGGGAAGAAACTCAGACCTCAGACCACCCCAACTGAATTGTGGCACTCAGCAAATCCTCTAGGCGGAGCAATGTGACTAAAAAAAAGTCATCATACACGGGACCCCTGAAGCCACAATTTAGTGTCACTAATCCTTTTTAATAAGATACGCAGGTTGAAATAGAGTAACACAATACCTTTACTTTTGCTCTCACTGATTTCTGGGCCTAGAATGTTTTGTCCTCTGAAGTGACTACAAATTCATGAGGGCGTTTTATCTCTGGATAAGTAAAAATTAAATAGTTCAATTTATTCCTGCAGAAAGTAAAGGGCTAGAAAACAGATGACTAAATACACACCAGGATACACAGAAACAAAGGTTGGAATACAGCACTCAGTAGTGAGATGGTGCACGAGCCAGGGTACCACCAAGTCCTTCAATAAATCGACATCAGGACAGGCTCTGCCACCCAGACACACACACAAGGACAGACTCTGCCACACCAACACCAAAACACACGCACCAGGACAGGCCCTGCCACACCAACACCCAAACACACACACCAGGACAGGCTCTGCCACACATACACACACACCAGGACAGGCTCTGCCACACCGACACCCCCCCACACACACCAGGACAGGCTCTGCCACACCGACACCCAGACACACACACCATCCGGATGACCACGGATGGTTTCCCTTTAGTATTTATTTATGTGATGGCCGTAGCTGGACCTCTTGTGTATTGATGCCACGTGTATTTGTGCGCTCCAGAGAGCACCCCAAACACATACACCAGGACAGGCTCTGCCACACCGACACCCCCCCACACACACAACAGGACAGGCTCTGCCACACCGACACCCAAACACACACACCAGGACAGGCCCTGCCACACCGACACCCAAACACACACACAACAGGACAGGCTCTGCCACACTGACACCCAAACATACACACAACAAGACAGGCTCTGCCACACTGACACCCAAACACACACACACACCAGGACAGGCTCTGCCACATCAACACCCAAACACACACCAGGACAGGCTCTGCCACACTGACACCCAAACACACACACCAGGAGAGGCCCTGCCACACCGACACCCAAACACACACACAACAGGACAGGCTCTGCCACACTGACACCCGCATCCGGAGGGTTTCCACGGACGGTTTCCCTTTGGTATTGATTTATGTGATGGCCCTCATGTGTATTGATGCCGCCAGCCCCCACGTATATTTGTGCCTCCAGTCAGCCCCACATTGTATATTTATCCCACCAGACAGCCCCACTTTAGTATTGATTTATGTGATGCCCTATCCAGCACCCAATTGTGAATTAATGCCCCCACACACTTGCGTATTGCCCCCAGCCAGCCCCACATTGTGTATTTATGCCATCCACACCCCCTTTAGTATCAAATCAGATCTGGAACCCAGACCTGCCTAGGACCCAGATTGGAAGAATAGGACTTGCCATATTTGCCCCCAAAACAGCCTGTCTGTGGCATCTTTGCCCCCAAAACAGCTTGCCTGTGGCATCTTTGCCACCAAAATAGCCTGCCTGTGGCATCTTTGCACCCCCCTTACACATCCATGCTATCACACACACATATTCATTCACTTGTTCACAAATATTTATTCACTAATTCACAGATAATCATTCACTCATTCAAATATTCATTCAGATATTAATTCATACATTGATACTCATTAATTCCCTCATTCAGATACTCATTTCCATATAATCATTGACAAACATTCATTCACTCACTCCTTCACAGATACTCATTAATTCCCTCACTCACTCAATCTCACATACTCCTTCATACAGCCTCCCCGACCCTCTTACCTGAATTGAAGATGTATGTGCTGCTCGCAGACTTCCGTGAACAACCTGTTCTACTGCACAGGGGAAGCAGACGCGCAGCAGGGTCATGTGACGTACGTAACGTACGTGGCGGTAGAACAGACGCTGCTCGCGTGTGTCTACCAGGTAACTAGCGGGCCCCTGAGGAATTGATCGTGGGGGTTGCCCGGGCCCCCTAGAGTGGCGGGCCCGGTCGCAGTTACTGCGGGCTTAAGGGGCAGATGCCCCTTTTGCCCTGCGTTATGGATGGCCGTAGAGGCCGGTCCTGACTAGGCCTATTTTAAGGTAGGGTCCTGGAACTGCAGCTCCATCAGCCCACATCAATCCGGCCCTGGGCCGCCCGGCCCACCGGGAAAATGCCCCGTGTGCCTGATGGCCACTTACACAGTCATGCCAACAAACATACACATATGCTCACTAACACGCACTAACACACACTCACACAAACATATCTATGCTCACACTTAGATATATGCTTACACACAAGCATTTACATACCTATGCTCACACACACACATACACATCCATGCTCACACAGACATTTACACATTCTTGCTTACACACACACACACATACATATTCATGCTCACACACACATACACATCCATTCACACATCCATGCTCACAAGCACACATACACAACAGAGCTCCCACTCCTACATGTCTGTGTTCCCACATACACATCCGTGCTCACAGATTTACACATACATGCTTACACGCAAACACACATACACATGCATGCTCATACAAATATACATTCATACCTACATACAAGCATGCTCACAAACACTTATAGCCTTTCCCTTCTCCCCCTTATGTTTAACTGCAGGGTCATGTGATCCTGTCTCCCTGGGCGAGGGCCAAAGTTGTTCACAAAGAGTTTTGGATCGGCCTGGGTGGTAGTTGTGGCACCCCAGAGATCCCCCCTATGTTTGCTACTGTTGCTAAAAGCCTGGATATCAGCCCCATTAGAATCCCTAGTGACACCACTGCTGTCCAGTCATTAGTCTTGGAAGAGGTATTAGTGTTCAGTAGACCTTGACGAACTGTTTGTTATGTAAATATGGCGATCTTTTTTTTCACATGCTTGGCTGTATATGCTACATGAGCATAAAAAATGTAGTGTACAGACATGCATATCTAGCCATTAGCTGCAATCTATGTCACTTTTTAAAAAAAATAACATGTTAGTTTTTCTGCATAGACATCCTAAGCCTTAACAAACAAAGACATGAAATCCAAGCTACGTGCAAGTAGCAAGGCTGCTAGGACTGCCATGTTACCCTTGGAAGGAGTGGAAAGTATTACTTTATCAAATAATAGGCATATTTATAAATGTCATTTCTCATTTCTAAAATGTTTAATTATGCAGGTAAAGTAGCAAAGCCCGGTAATATCACTTTCTGTACATATTTCAAAAATATTGCCAGGGAACAAACTACAACCTTATAAAGGTTATTTTTATACATTTTTCAATTATTTGAATAGTGCACAAGTCAGTCAGATTTATGCAACATGAAAGAAATTTGATCTCCTTTCATAATATCACGTTTAGTTAGTGGGAAAAAGTGTTAATATACAGAGGGAAAAATAAATAGATAATATTCTTTGCTCTGTCCTCCTTGCTTGCTACGATTCTGTTGATACTCCGCTTAGCTTCCATACTCCTAGCCTGCAGCATCCTGCTCATGAGTCTAGTGCTATGTCTCATGCCTGTTCCAGGGTGCCTGCAGGGTCTCTCCAAGTTCTGCTTTGTTCTGGACTACATCAGCTGCTATGTCAGGGTGCTGGTATGTGGCTGCACAACCCTAGATGCCCACCCGGGTGAGTGCAGTCGCCCTGCACCAGGCCCTGTCCCACTCCGCTATTGCACAATAACTCCGGAACACAATCTTTGGGCGCTCCGGGTCATTACAGTCGTCTGTATGGACCCGGTTCCTGACACACTGATCTTGCATAAGAACCAGGTTTTCAAGAGGCTGTACGGATCCTGGTGGAAACGCAATTCAGTACAGCTGATATTGGCCACACGGGTGCGTGCCTAAAAGTACTAGAGACCATCTGGTCCTGGCGGCGGGTGCTGGCCAAACAGGTACCTTACCATACCTGCCAAGACGTCACACACTATATATATATAAGGGGGTAATAGAAGCATTATTAAACTCTCATCTACAGACACCAGACAAGCCAGAAGGTAATTCTGCGCCATTTTGGTAATGTAAAGTGAGAATTTTCTTTATGTAAGCTGGGGGACCATATACTTTTCCAGATAGGGTATCACTTGGAGCAGTAGTCTGAGCATTTTTAAGGTAGCTCGGGAGTGTGGAAGACACAAGGGTGGTAATGCAAGCTACAATTCCATTAGGAAGAAGGATAGGCTTTCCTCTTTTTGGATTATCTTCAGAGATGTTAAACATAATAAGAGTGTAACACAATATTATGTGATATTGCAGGTTTTTCACACCGTGCAAGCAGCTACAAATATCCCTAATGCTTCTACCTCCTGCTGCTTACACAACAGGAGCTGACCTGTCCTAGCTGCACCATAACCACTTCAAACAAGCAGATTGAGAAGTTTTGGAGGATGACTCCCATCCCTGTAATGCTACGAGTAAGGAATACCAAGGCCCTTGTTCCTGCACACGTATTACTATCCCCCATTCCAAAGTGGATTACAAGCTTCAGTCTAGGTAATGAAAGTGGCAACATTGCAGCAGCAAAAAACTATTGGTGGATGGCCATCTCCATTCTGGCATTTCAAGCATACCCAAGTGTGTCTGATGTGCAGAAACTTACAGGAAAACAATTTTTACACACTGGATAATTTTGTCTTACCTTTGTTTTTCTAATTTAATGAAGTAGAAGATTTACCAAGGTCTGTGGGGAACTTTGTGGTTTAATTCCATTAGATTATTTACTCATAGGCAAAGGATCTTCCACTGATTGTTATATCTTGTTTACAGGCATGCCCGGGACAATTGGACTATAGAGATGACCTTGGATGATGTTTCGTTATTGACATTCTGGCTTGCCACTGATGGATTAGTAAAGCCATGATTGGTTTGAAGGTTACCTTAAATTGGTACTGTAACTAATAATTGATGTCTTTAGGTCTGTCCATAAAGTATTTGAAAAGGATTGAGGTAGGTTATTCAACTCATCGTGTAAGCATTTCAGGATTAGTTTTCAAAATTGCCCTTCAAACAACTGAGACATTGAAGCTATTAATTTGATTACATAATGGAAAACATTAGGGCTGCAACTAACGATTATTTTAATAATCGATTAGTTGGCCGATTATTTTTTCGATTAATCGATTAATCGGATAAAAAAAAACAATATGCAAATTTTTAGTTTATTTAAAATAATTTAATGAACTGGATGTTAAAAAACAACTTAAAATTTACATTAACATTCTTATTTTGATATGATGTAATAAAAAAACAATATTTTCAAAGTACAAAAACCCAAACACAATATTTATGAAACAAAATAACCCCAAACATTCTGAAAAGAGGTGGACTATTACTGTTCAAGAAACTTTGCCCCAGCCCTGGCACTTTGCACCCAGCACTTTGCACCCAGCACTTTGCACCCAGCACCCAGCACTTTGCACCCAGCACTTTGCACCCAGCACTTTGCACCCAGCCCTGGCACTTTGCACCCAGCACTTTGCCCCACCCCTGGCACTTTGCACCCAGCACTTTGCACCCGGCACTTTGCACCCAGCCCTGACACTTTGCACCCAGCACTTTGCCCCAGCCCTGGCACTTTGCACCCAGCACTTTGCACCCAGCCCTGGCACTTTGCACCCAGAACTTTGCACCCAGCCCTGGCACTTTGCACCCAACCCTGGCACTTTGCACCCAGCACTTTGCACCCAGCCCTGGCACTTTGCACCCAGCACTGTGCCCCTGCACCCAGTCTCCAACTCTGCCCTGCACCCAGCCCTGCCCCCACACTCACACCCTGCCCCCACACTCACACCCTGCACCCACTCTGCCCTGCACCCACACGCACACCCTGCCCTGCATCCACACCCCCACTCTGCCCTGCACCCAGTCTCCCACTCTGCCCTGCACCCCCACCCCCACTCTGCCCTGCACCCAGTCTCCTGCCCTGCCCCCACACTCACACCCTGCCCTGCATCCCCACCCCCACTCTGCCCTGCACTCAGTCTCCTACCCTGGCCTGCCCCCCCACCCCCACTCTGCCCTGCATCCCCTGAAACCCCACCCCCACTCCCGCGAATCGCTCTGTGCGAATGGAGCCACTCGCACAGAGCGAATCGCTCTGTGTGAACGGAGCCACTCGCACAGAGCGAACCGCTCTGTGCGAACGGAGCCACTCGCACAGACATGAAGAATACTTACCTCCGGAACGCGTCACATCCGTCACGCAACTAAAAGAAGGCGGAGAGTGCAGAGCGTGTAGCGGAAGCGGGGAATGCTCGTGGAGGTAAGTAAAAGGAGCCAACAACGAATCGATCACTCGATTAATCGATAACGGAAATCGTCGACAACGATTTCCGTTATCGATTATTATCGATTTTATCGATTCGTTGTTTCAGCCCTAGAAAACATAATAATTATTTCATGAAAATAATGATACTGAGCATTACTTTTACATACAAATCAATAATAAATGGTAATTACACAACTATATATATATATATAAATATATATATATATATACATACAGTGCAAATTAGCTGTCCCTTCAAAAAAACTCAACACACAGCCATTAATGTCTAAACCTTGGCAACAAAAGTGAGTGCACCCCTAAGTGGAAATGTCCAAATTGGGCCCAAAGTGTCAATATTTTGTGTGGCCACCATTATTTTCCAGCTCTGCCTTAACCCTCTTGGGCATGGAGTTCCCCAGAGCTTCACAGGTTGCCACTGGAGTCTTCTTCCACTTCTCTATGGCGACATCACAGTACAGTAGGCACTATGCATTCTGGTTGGTGGCGTTCTCCTGGCATCCACCAAACCCAGATTTATCCATTAGACTTCTAGATGGCGAAGAGACTTATCACTCCATTCCTCCAGAGACCAGTGGGTTGTGATTTATACCACTGCAGCTGATGCTTGGCATTGCACATAGTGATCTTTGGCTTTTGTGCAGCTGCTCTTCCATTGAAAGCCTTTTCATGAAGCTCCCGACACACATTATTTATGCTGATGTTGCTTCCAGAGGCAGTTTGAAACTCTGTAGTAAGCACTCAGCAGCCCCACTGTGAGTGTGCATGGTCTACCACTAAGCTGGCAGATCTAGCAGGACAGAAATCTGATTATTTAAGTGGCCACATAGTAGTGGATAAAAATAAATATTCCCTAGTTTTAATGCCATAAAAAGGCCCATAGCAACCTTGTATGTGATGAACACATTTTACCAGTGGTAATTGAGTTGCGTGTGTCTGACAGTGTAAGTGAGTTGTGTGTGTAAAACTCACTTCCATAAGTGTTCTATTGGGAATTCTTCAGGTAGCTCCCGGTGCCAACCTGGAGACTTTTAACACAGGCCTATCCCCAAAACTGCAGCACTTTTTAAACCCAAGTGATTAGTCTCTATGATCCACTTGTTTGGAGGCTTTAACCCATTGGTGCTTTGTTTGGGATAAGGGATTTTACACTCAATCAAGGACTTTTGGGAGGTACTGCTTTGCATTAACTAATATGTAAAATATTAAAATTAGCCTAAAGAGGACAAAGTCATCTACATTCATGGATAACAAGTGGAAATTAAAGCAACACAGCATACATATTTTACTGTTTCTGCCCTTTTATTTTGTTTTGCATTTTAACCCCTTCGTTCCCCTATAGGCGTACCGGGACATCCAAAAAACGCCCACAAAGAAACCCCTATGGACGTCCCGGTACGTCCAGCCCTTCGTGCAGCGTCAGGGACACATCCCTGCCGCTGCACGGGAGACCAGGCTGTCGTTTGACAGTCTGGACTCCCCACTGACAGCAGAAGCCGGCTTTGCCGGCTTTCTGCTATCCGATCTCCTGTAACAGCTTCCGGCATGAAAGCTGCGGGGATATCCTGCCCTCCGATGAGGTCTGTGAGGACCTGCATAGACATCACAGTGTGATCGGTGCAGGGGGATCGCAGGGAGGGGAGTGAGAAACCATCTCTCTCACTCCCCCTCCCGTCCTGTAAGTGAAAAGCTGAAAAAAAATAAAACGGTTAGTGATTTAAAAATAATATTAAATAAATCATTAAAATAATAATATAAATAATACAAAAAAAAATTATAATGTGATCTGTGATGTCACTGTGACATCACTGGCATGTTCAGGAGGTCCCTAGGAGGACCTCTTACCATTACTGTGTAAAATAAAAATATAAAAAATTCAAAAAAATGTATAAAAATTAAAATAATTTTTTTTTTTAAATATATAAAAAAAGATAATAAAAACAATTCTTAGAAAAACCTTACATCCCATTGCCCTAGCATAACATCTATCCAGTATAACCCTCCTGCCCCCGTTCACAACCCCCAAACCCGTTAAGCCATAGGCATAAAAATTATACAAAATTGTACACCTTATAGTATGCTCCCTGGTGCTGGGAAAGTCTGGAAAATCTATATAAATTAGGTATTTCTGAAATCAGGACACCTGAATTGATAAACTTGTAGGGGATTTTCCATCACTTTACCTAATTTTGCGAAGATTCAGAGGGAAAATTAAAAAAAAAAATCAGTTTATTTTTCTAATCTTCGCTAGTTTTTACTAAATTTCTCATTCTAAATTTTCAGCTTATCATCCAACTATGGTATCAAACGAAATCTCTATCTTTCCTTGAAAAAACAATATATAGTTTATATGGGTACACTATTCACAGGAACAGAGAATAATTGCTAAACCAACATACCCCAAAAATGGCAAAATTGCTCTGGGCTTTGAGGTACCAAAAACCCCTGGGATTGAAGGGGTTAATGCCTGCTGCCCACAGAAATTCTTACTTCAGGATTTATTGTACAAAGTCATCAGAAACACTTCACATAACCTTCTCTACCTTGTCTGCAAGAACAGACAACCCGTGGCTCTCCAAGCTGTTGAACTATAATCACAGTCTGGTAGAGGATTATGGAAGCTATTTAACAACATCTAGAGAAATGAAAGTTGCCTATCCCTGCTTAAAACCTATTACTTTTCTCAAATATTACATTTTATAGTTTTGTATATAATATATACAATTATAATATATAATAATATAGTTATATGTGATCATATTGAAAGATTAAAATAAACAAAGTTAAAAATAGACCTAATTTGTATACCATGGGAAAAGTTATCTTAACTTCCCTTTTTGAGATCTGCAAGATCATTGTCTTGACCCTATTGTTAAGTTGCTGGTTCTAGTTGAATTGAATGCCAAGAGGAGGTTTAATAAGTCCCTCAGATCTCCCTGTTACGTGTGTATTTTCAATAGGTATAGTCTTCAAGTATCAATTTTGATGGTAACGTTAAGACTAAGACTAGGTGAAATTTTCATCTCACTACATTCACTTAACTATTTTGAATGATCTCTGGCTGTCATGTGGGGATTCTTCAATGTTACGTGACGGACAATGGGTAATCTTATAACTCTTAGGAGCTTCAATACGTCGTCTCCACTCGTAGCAACATTGGCACCAGTTAAATGTCTACAACTGAAATAAATGGGAAATCAACATTAGACAAGGTATGCTTGAGGGAGACAAAATCCTTTAGTAGACCTTGAATTTTGGTAGAACCAGTTCAGGGAATGTGAATACAGCCCATTATTCAGATTTGCAAATACTATTTATCTAAGTTAGAAACCATAGACACCTCTACCAACGTAGAAAAAAAGGCATTGATTCGTATTTGCTGATTATAAAATTTGAATATTGAATTTATATATATATATATATATATATATACAAATGCTAATTTTCTCCACTACATTAAATGTATCAGAAGTGTTGTAAATTTCTATTGTAGCTGGAAAAGGCTGATTTTTAATGGAATATCTTCATAGGCATACAGAGGTCCTTTATAAGCAACCATCACTCCTGTATTCCAATGGTATGTTGCATTATCTTAAAGCGCTAATTGATCATTAGAAAACCATTTTGCAATTATGTAAGCACTAAGCACACCTAGAGATTATCTTAATTTCCTTAATGAAAACAACTTAATGACCCCAAACTTTTGAAAGATATAACAATATATTCATTATATATATACAGTATATATATATATACAGTATATATATATATATATATATATACATATATAGATTAGGATTGTATAATACACAACATAATGTCACATTACAAACTATTATGCCCTTCTATAAATACAAATATTGTATTTTCATAATTTACCATATTATTTGAACTAAAAACAATAACAATATATTTTGTATTGCATCAGGTTAAAAGGTTTGAATGTGTTAATGCTGTTCTATTAAAGTTTACTCTTGATAAGCAAACATTAGCATAAGCCAATGGTAAATCCCACTGGTGAAATACTTGGCATGCAGTTGGATAGATGTCTAGGAATAATTAAAAGACATTAAATACAAGGATCCTAGCATTTTTGTTGCAATGCAGAAGCAGCATGATTGTTCTCCGTATCTGTTGCATCAGGGCAGTCTTAGGCTGTATTCAGGTGCAGGAGAGAAAGAGTCTACCACACTTAGTGTGTAACGTGGACAGGAGCAACGGGATGAAAGGGGAAAAAAAGCATCAGGCTCCATCAGATTAAATAACAATGAATACATTTGACCATGTTATTGTTTCTTAGTACTTATAGAATATATTATAGCATGATTACGTGTAACTAACTGATGGATGGTGTACAATAAAGAGGAAACATGAAATTAAATTCTGGTATTGCCTAAGAGTGTCTGACATTTGACAGAACAAACTATAGACACATTTGACAGAACAAACTGGTACATAAGGTAAAGAGTTTACAATCTAGAGGGTCTGGATGAGTAGGAGCTACAACTGACATAACGATAGTCAACACATACTTACCTACTTTTCTGTCTCTGACATGGCTTTAAAAATTTGGTTCACCTATGCCAGGACAATTATCTGCTGGGAAATTCCATAAGTGATAGTGGGAAAGTTGAGTTTTTATTTTATTTTTAACAAATATATATTATACATGTTCAAACTAAGACAAATTATGTATCTGTTTTCACTCTTTTACTGATTTGACCTCTTTCTTTAAAACTCCAAGGAATCTCTTGTTTTGGCTGCTAGATTTTAAGAAAAGTTTATTAACCTTTACAACTAAGGCAGACAGGCTGTAATATGAACAAAAAAAAAACTACCCCAAAACTTTATTAGTGCCCCCACCAAGTTTTGCTTAAGGTCTTAAAAAATACCCAAGGATTCTTCGGTACAGAGCCGTAGCTAGCTCCTTATGTGCCCGAGACAAGAAAAAGGGATCATTTCAATACAGAAAATGTATAATATTATGCTGGCCCTGCTCCAGGCTGTTTTCAATTTCAACCTCCATTTGGATATCTTTTAGACGGGATTTTTCTAAAACTATTCGACTGATAAACAAAACAAAGCTATACATAGATTCAATAAATGTATTTCATTACTGTAATAGTGATAATATTCCCAGGATGTTAAGGATGCCAACATTAATTAAGCTATCCTAATTTAAACAAGTCAAATAGGACAGCATTTAAATGCATCCATGTCTGAATATACTGTACTGTAGGTTAATCAAACAACTGTATAACTGATTTTAACATTATGATATTTTGGGGACCTCTCTTTTGTAATTACTGTATTTCCAGAGAACAAATGTAGATTTTATATCACGAGAACGCAATTGTAGAAGGCAACTTTCCAGCTGCCAAAAACATTACAATCTCTACTCTAGAAAGTGCCTGCCCTACCATACAGCCAAGGGATTGGTATAGGACTGGCAGTGTTGATATCTAATACATCTAATCAGGATTTGAGTAGTACACATTGCTGCAATATTTTGAGTGATAAAAAAGTTAAATTAAGAAGCAGGAGGTGTATGACAAAGTGATAGGTTCTTGGAATGACAGAAGCATGAGTTAGAATTTGGCAGATCACTAAGTTCATCTGTAGGATCTTGTGTGGGAGGGAACACTTGGAAAAACCCAACAGAAATTTGTTAAGAAAAATCAGATGGATTTAAAGCATATGGTGATGATGGCTACAGGAAGGTCATTTTTAACAGGAACATATTAGAAAGCTAATTAACTAGGTTTGATTGAAAAACTAAGTAAGCTTTAGCAGTTGGTATGATACCCAGTAACATCGGCCAAAGATATATTGTTGGTTATTAGAAACATATACATCAATAAATTGATCTAGATCTATTGATAGTGATAGTGTCCTAGGAAGCCTATGCCCCTCCCTTCATGTACTTGGTTTATAATGTATAAAAGAACTTTGCTGTGACCCGACCACCACCACCACCAGATCAGCATCTGAAGTAACTGTGCTATCCTTTGGCTTTATCCTTTGGCTAATAAATGTTTAATGTAAATAAATCAATTTATTTAAATGTCTACATCAGAGGTTCTAGCCCATTTGATAAGAGAGACACCTGTATAAGCTCCAAAAATCAGGAGAACCCATATACTGATAGATTGAATTATAAACCAAAAATACAATGAGCTCCTTACTACACCTGAAATGATCAGTGGTCTTCAATGAGACCCAACCTCAAAATCGGGAGCCACTAGAGCACCTTAATAATTATCTTGTTAAACAATATAAATTATTAGATGTGATCATCAGATCATTAAAAGCAAGCATGAACCTCTGCAAAAATAACATTTAGAACAAATTAAAATAGAGAATGTTTGCAATGCAATTAGAACCAGATTATGAATTCTGGAATATGTAGTTTGTAATAAAGCCATTTGTCGATTAAAGCTCTGACACTTTGGCAAAATAAAAAGCAGATATGCCAAGAATTATATCCTGAACTCTTTAATTTAATCTTTTCATTTCTGAGAAATTAGCACTTGTAAGTCACATGACGAGTGTCATCTAAAAGGATTTCCCACATCTTAATGCTTAGTGTTAACAAGCTTAAACATAAAGATCACGTTTAACAGAACACTGTTTCAGTATTCCCTGCACTCAAACACATAAACTATACAGGGGCAATGGCGCCACCAAATGTTTCATAATAATTCCAAACACCAGAACATATCATATTACACATATTTTACAAATGCAAAAATGGGAAATATATCTCTTTTGTGCTATAATCGAATATACTGCAGGTTCAAAAAATAGTTCAGATGTAATGACAATCATATAAAACTCAATTTAAATAGCGGTTGTCCCTTGTTATTGTTTCCATTTTGTGTGACTAGGAATTATCAGAAGATAAATAAAGGCTCCAGGCACGTCAGGCAGATTTATTGAGACAAGAAACAACGTTGAGGTCTTTTTCAAGTTATTTTTATTTATCTACTGGATTTACTGAAGAACTGGTTCTTAAGCACCTGGGTTTTCTTGGAGTGTCCAGATTCCTCATTCTGGTCATTCATTAATTTAGGAATTATCAGAAGACATCTTGTGATAACACTTGATACTAGAATCAGGGGCGGAACAATAGGGGGTGCAGCCAGTGCAGGACCCACAAATGTGAAGGGGCCCTGGGAGGGAGATCTTCCTTTCTTGGCCCCACTTGCATAATATAGGTGTTCAATGGTGTTGCTGAAATGCTGAAAAAAAAGACTACTACAAAGTTTGACAAAGATTGGTGGTAGAGTTAGTGCATGGAAAGAGTGAAAATACTAGCATTTGAAATATGTTTTCAAAAATATATGATTTGATGGGGTAAATTGCATTGGCCGACTTCAAAGATACCCGAAATGGCACATGGGGGGAAGAATTACCAGATTTGGAAAAAATGGTTTTGAAATAGCAAAACGCTACCTGTACTTATTGCCTTAAAAAATAAAATCAGCCTTTGTCACGAAGGGGTTAAACACTCCATAAATGTTTTCCTTGTATACACTGGCATAACTACAGGGGGCTCGGTGTGACCCCTTCTTCCTGTCTTCTCGTACTGGTGCAAAATTGTCTATTAAGGATCAGTGCCCTTTCTAAACTATTTTGAACCAGCACGGGGAGAAACTGAGGCTGCTCACACACTGCGCGTGAGCAACCAGAGACAAGGCTGCAAGAGCGGTGAGAGGTAAGCGGGGGGCAGGAGGTGGGGCATATGTATGGATGTATGGATGGATGTGAGCATGGATCTGTCCTTGTGTGTGAGAGCATGGATCTGTCCTTGTGTGTGAACTTGGATGTGTACTTGTGTGTCAACATGGATGTGTACTTGTGTGTGTATGTGTGTGTGTGTGAGCATGGGTGTGTACTTGTGTGTGAGCATGGATGTGTAAGTGGGATGAGATGGAATGTGTGTTAGTGAGTATGTGTGTAATTTGTATTTGTTTACATATGTTGTATGTTCAAAGGGGATGGCAAGGGACAAAGAAGGCTAAGACCAGTTGTGTGGAGGCAATGATGGCACAGACTAGCTGTTGATGCTGGGGGGCCCCAGGGACATTTTTGCACCAGGGGCCCCATGGTTTCTAGTTTCTAACCAGAGCCTGGCCTGGCACACAGGGGGCCACATTTCAAAATGGGGGTGGGGCCACCTATAACTTTCAACATTTGTATCCAATCACTCTTAGGACATTAAAAGGGAATTGTTAATGCCAGGGGATTTTGCATAGTTACATTTAATAAATAAAACTATTTCTTATTCTTTTTGTCACTATGTGTAATTATTTTGAAGTAGAAATCACCTCAAGGAAGCTGAAATTGTTGTCTCAGGGTGGCAGAGCCAAAAGCATTTACTGAAATCCCTTTTCTCTACCCAGTGCATCCAAAGATTGCCCAGACCATTTAACAGCAATCGGCAACTTAACAACAGCAAAGATTTTGAAAAAGTTTCAATTCCTTTTTAGAAAAACTATAACTCACATTATAAATTGATTTATTAGCTTTAACTAGTGGTGACATTCTGTTCAATGATCTTCCAACTCTAACTTCACAAAGCTCATTAGTTAACTTTGCTTTAAAAAAACCCCAATACATTTATTTCAATAAATTCATGTGCCTCATGTTTGTTAAATAAATGTATATTTTTTTAAATTGTTATGGGTAATTTTTTTGCAGTGGGTCTAAGGCACAATTACTGATTGAGGCAGCTCTTACAGCTGCTAAAGCCAGATCTGTAATGACCTTTTCATGATAAAATAGACACAGGTACTATTAACTCAACAGACTTGACTGAGATATCAACAATCTAATTCCCTGTGGTTGTTGGAGTAGAAGTAATTAAACTATAACCTAGGTGTATCAGGCTCCTGGGGTACATATCAGACATAGGTACAGATTGGGTGTGCTAGTGCAGTTTGTGGGAGTTTAGGAGGCATCACCTAAACCTACCACACTGATAATACTCAAGCACTTCCATCACAAGAATCAGCTTCAGCCACCCTGACCAACTCAAACACTCTCAAATACACAATTAAACAACAGGATACCTGTAACCTGCATGCTGCTTCCAGACTTGGAGTCAGTGGCGGAACTACCGGGGTCGCAGAGGTCGCGACTGCGACGGGGCCCTGGAGTTCTGCCACTCGGGGGCCCAAGCAGGGCCGGACTGGCCCACCGGGATACTGGGGAAATTTCCCAGGGGGGCCCGCAGATTCGTCAGCCCGGCGGCCGCCAGAGCAGGATTAGAAGGGGCGGGCTGGGCAGGGGGACAATTGCCCCCGAGGCCGAAATGTAATCTAAACGGCCACTGCGTGCTGATGCGGCCGGCTGGCGCTTGCCATATTAAATAAAAAAAAAAAAGTATTAAAGTAGCGCCGGCCAGCCGCATCAGCACCCAGCGGCCATGTGCGATGGCCGCCTAGTGATGGGAGCAGCGTGATGGGTGAAAGCTCCGCCCTCTCGCACGGACCCTTCACGCTGCTCCCATCACTATGCGGCCATCAGATTGTTGGAAATCTAATCTAAACAGCTTCTGCGTGCTGATGCTGCCGGCCGGCGCTACTTTAATACTTTATTTATTTTTAATATGGCAAGCCTATCCGGCATATTAGATTAGATTTCCAACAATCGGATGGCCGCCTAGTGATGATGAGACTGAGAGCAGGGTGAGGGGTGAAAGCTCCGCCCCCTTGCACTCAGACTGCTGGAGCACCGGATGTCGTGTCACTGTCATCCTGTCAGCAGAGAGAACAGTTTGCAGCTACCAGAGGACAGAAGTCAAGCTGAAAAAGCCCCAAAGTGGAAGAAGTAGAAGGTCAGTAAACTAATTTATTTTTGTACAAACTGTATAATATTTTTTTTGTATTTTTTTTTAAACAAAAACAATCGGTATGTGTGTGTATGTAAGTGACATAATGCTTTTTAAAATTATTTTTAAATGATTCAAAACAAAAAAAAAGAAATCTCTGTGTCTGTATGTGTTTACAAGTTCAGCTCCCCAGTGCCACCTCTGTCCCCTTTCAGCCCCCCATGTAATCTCTGTCCCCAATGAGCCCCTCCCAGTGTCACCCCTGTCCCCATTCAGCTCCCCAGTGTCACCTCTGTCCCCAATCAGGAGGCAGAGTGCCCCATGATATGCCTTTTAACCCCCTTTATGCCACTCTGCCTCTATAAATGCCCTTTAACCCCCTATATACCACTCTGTCTCTATGCCTTTTAACCCCCTATATGCCACTCTGCCTCCAGAAATGCCTTATACCCCACTATATGCCACTCTGTCCCATGATATGCCTTTTAACCCCCTTTATGGCAGAGTGGTGTATAGGGGTATAAGGCATTTCTGGAGGCAGAGGGGCATATAGGGGGTTAAAAGGCATATCAGGGGGCAGAGTGGCAAGCCTGGTGCAGATGTGCATAACTGGTGGGGGGGCAGGTTGGCAAATAAAAGGAAATAAAAACAAAAAACAAAAATGTAGCCTGAGGAGGGTGGTAGAGGGGGTAGATGGTGTGAGAGGAGGGTAGATTGGGTTGGGGGGGCCCTTAACAGATTCTCGCACCAGGCCCTGAGGCTTCTAGTTACGCCCCTGTGTGGAGTTGCTCAATAATACATGAACAGATGCTATCTGAAGTCCCGATTGTGCTTGAATGTTCAGATACACAACCATGCAAGCACATTAAAATATATCTCCTCTCTCTTGGCACTCTCCCTTTCATGCTTATTTTTTATATACACAAGTGGCTTCACAAGCACCACTGCAAGAAATGTTGCCTCTTGCAAGATGGCGGCGCCCATTAAAAAATAAAATGTCTTCAAGAGGGTCTCCAGACCCTCCTGAGAACTCTGATTACAATTACTGCATTCAACCATGCAACTCCCTGGAGATCAGCTTTCTAACGTGAGTAGTTAAATATAAAAAGAAAAAAATGGAAACAATAAAAATAATTTTAAATACATACAAATTTGGTAACATTTAAAAGTAATTATGCAGTGATGTCACTATCAGGGAAACCATCCAGTTCCAGCAAATTGCAAAAAAAAAGTCTTTAGCGCTGTATCTTCCCAAAAATCCTGGCATGGACAGAGTTTAAAAACTAGCATTTCATGGGTCGTGTCACTGTACTATTGCTGAATATATATCGGGTGTTGTTTGACATATACCAAGGGCTTTAAATTCATACCTAAAGTACAAATAAAAACACAAAAAATGACTACCAAATTTGACTAAGGCTAGTGGTAGAATTAGTACATGGAAAGATTTAAAATACCACCATTTAAAATACTCTGATGTATGGTTTTCAAAAAAATATGGTTTGATGGGGTAAATTGAATGGGCCAAGATGTCCCAAATATCACATGAGGCAGAATGACCAGATTTGGAAAAAATGGTTTTGAAAAAGCAAAAGGCTACTTGTACTTATTGCCCTGCACAAAACATTGAGTATTTCTAAACTTTTTCAAATAAAAGTGAACCTGGGTGCTTTTTTCAGAAATTAAATGATATAATCAAAAAATGGTATCTGAAAAAAAACAATATATAACTTGTATGGGTACACTAAATGAGAGAGGGAAGAAAATTACAGCTGAACACAAGCACCACAAAAGTGTTAAAACAGCCTTGATCACGAAGGCTACAAAAAGAAAAAACAGCCCAGTCCTTAAGGGGTTACTACTGTATCCACTCAATATATTTTTACTTCAATATTCATTTATTTTATTTTTTCATTTATTGGAGCTAGTTTAACAATTGGAAGTCAATTTGGAATTGAACATCAGTTGCAACACATTTTTGTATTTTCCTAAACTCTGTCAAAAGTTTATTGTAAGTTACTATGTTGTAATAAGTACAAAGGTCTCACTCAGTCTCTCACACTCTCATTCGCACTCTTTCACATTCTCAATCAATCTCTCACTCATACTATTATGTTTCTTTACAAACTCTCTCACTCTTTCTATCCAACTCCACCAACCACTTCCGTGTCCCTGTCTCCTTTCCCGCAGCTCTTCTCTTTCTTCTGCCTTCTTTCTTTGTCTGCTTCTCCCTGCGTTTTCTTTCTTCTTCCTCTTCTCCATGGACCAGGCCTTCCAGAGGACGTCTGCAAAAGGTGGGAGCCTCCGGGAACACTCTATGCCCCAATTGGAGAGGTCCAGGAATGCCAAAAATATCCCTCTTGCAACATGGTGGTTTGTTTCCCACAACACACCCTCTGACTCCTCTTGCCTTCCATCTACTTCAGATTCTTCTGTCTTCTTCAATATGTGAAAGAAACTTGTCAAAGTTTGAAAATATTTACATCAAATCAAGAAATAAACTGAAGTTTATCAAGACAAGGATAAATAGAAACGGATTAAATTTCAAGTATATTAATTGAATCTTTTCCCCCTCTTTTTATCATCAATTCTTGTTTTGTTTATTTTTATTTAATTAGTGCTCTTTTTGGCTTAAGGATACATCGTATTTTTCTTTCTTCTACTAAAATGTATAGTTTCTCTTGTATGCCTGATCCTTAACACCAAAGAAGTTCCTTGTTGCTCAAAAAATACATATTTTGAAAAAGCAAATTCACTTTTTAATTATTGTCTGAATTAATAATGTACCAACAAACAAAAATATTTTATACCAAACCATATACATTTATATTTCTCAAGCAGCACATTGACTCTCAATCTGTAAATAGTGGTAATTCTGCACTTTTTTCCCAAAACATTTTTGTCCTACAAAAACCTTGGAAAATATTTCTTTCCATGGTTACAAATTTCTGGAAATCTTACATCTACAGGTACTGGTGGAACTTTGTGAAATGGTAGTGAACTTCCAAAGGCCCCACAAGGGCCTGAAAATCAAAATATTGATCCTACTCCAGCCCTGCTTTGACGGAGACACTGGGGAAAATGAAAAAACTAGACTAAATCTGATCAGTCACATAACAGGTATACAACTCTGCAGAAAAGTTACAATGAGCATGAATGAACAGGACCATGCTTATTTCAAAATTAACCCTATAGCGTAAAACACAAAAAAGGTAGCTATACAAAGACTGCTGATCACTCTTTGGTGATTAAAAACCTCTCTCAGCATAGAGTGTGGAATATTCTTTCAACACTAGGTGTCACTGCTGCTTTATTTTATATAACAGTATGTTGTTAAAATATTTTTTTTCTGTTAAACTACCAGGTCAATATTGCACAGTCATCATTTTTCAACAATGTACATTGATCTTGAAGGGGCGGCATAGGAGACAACATATATGTAGTATTTACAAACCTATTCAAAATGCAGCAACCAGGGAAAGTCTACTTACATAATATATTGAAGAATTGTTGTGTATGTCAGTAGCCTTTTTTTGTTGCCTTATTAAGCCTTAAAATCAGTTACAGAACAAATGTATATTGTGCCAAAAAACGTAACCCTCTCCGCATGGCATGTGATACAAATCTGTTACTTTGATTGAAGGAAAGGGTGGGTGGTCTAAAAAGGTGCCTTCAAATCGATTTGCCCTGTTCTGTTCCTTTGTTTCAGTTTTAGGTGTATAAAGCATTTTTAATCAAAAGAAAACTGGTAGTTGAGCATAAAATCAGTTTTTAACATTAGTTTATTCTTGTACTAAACATTCCACGGCCAGCTGTGTAACAATATAGTTTCTTTAGCAGTTAACATTACTAGTGGTCAGTTGATATGTAACGGTACAATGTACATAATTAATGACTAGCACAGTTCTCTATGACACAGGTGACTAAATTTGAACCAAATTCCATGCATATTGATGTATGCCTTACTTAAACATTGCATCTACTAGTGCATTCTCAAGGTAGTTATTTGTCGATCTCTATTAAGCTCATGGTAGTAGTTCATAGTTTACTGTCTTGTTTTATTCTATTTTGGGGAGTCACAACAGTCTAACATATGCATTTAGATAGAAACATAAAATAAAGAGATGAAAAAATGTAGTTTTGTGTAAGATAATATACACTATATGACTAAAAGTATGCGGACAACTGACCATCACACCTCTTATGAGCTTGTTCGACATCTCATTCCAAAACCATGGGCCTTAATATGAAGTTGGCAACCACTCTTCCAAGAAGGCTTTCCAGAAGATTTTGAAGTGTGTCTGTGGGAATTTGTGCCCATATAGTCAAAAGAGCATTTGCATTGTTGGGCACTGATGTTGGACAAAAAGACCTGGCTCGCAATCGGCATTCTAAGTCATCAAAAAGGTGTTCAGTGGGGTTAAGGTTAGGGCTCTGTGCATGCCATTTAGTAGAGTTCCTCTACACCAAACTCATCAAACCATGTCTTTATGGACCTTACTTTGTGCACAGGGGCACAGTCATGCAGGAACAGGAAGGGGACTTTTCCAAACTGTTTGGAAGCATATAATTGTCTAAAATGTCTTTATATGCTGTAACATTAACATTACACGTTCACTGGAACTATGGGGCCTAGCTCAAACCCTGAAAAACAGCTAATGACCATTATCTCCAATTAGGCATTAGGCACTATAAATTTCAGTATGTAGTGTTTTCCTGGCATTCTCCAATCCAGGTTCATCCATCAGGCTTGTGGCAGTGGCAGTGTTTGCTTTACACCACTTCATTGAGATATTCGGCTTGTGTGCCGCTACTCCGCTATGGTAACCGATTTCACAAAGCTCCCGACGCACAGTGGTTCTCCTGATATTGTTTCCAGAGGCAGTTTAGAACAAAGTAGTAATGCTACAGTGGACAGGCAATTTCTGCTGACTTCAGCACTCAGCATTCTCTTCTACGAGCATGTGTAGTCTAGCACTTCGTGGCTAGGGTGTTATTACTCTTAGATGCTTCCACTTTACAATAATAGCACTTACAGTGGCTGAGGACAGATTTCACAAACTGACTTGTGGTAATGATGGTATCCTATGACAGGACCACTGAGCTTTTCAGTACAACCCATTCTACTACCAATGTTTGTCTATAGAGATGTAATTCCTTTATGGTTGATTTTATTCCCCTGTAAGCGATGAGCGTGGCTCAAAAATTAGGAGGGGTGTCCACATAATTTTGGTCAAATAGTGTACCCGCTACTTCCCTATCAGGAAAATTATTGTTCTTAAGTTCTTAAGTCCTGTTTAACCCAGTACGAACACAAACACCAATGCACTGGCATCAGGTGATTACTTGGGTGTGAGGTGGTGATGTTTGATTTTGTTCAATCTCTGCCCTGGTCCACCTTTGTGAATGGTTGGCCAACATCTCCAACCTCATTCTCATGCCCTTTTACTTTTAGTGTAACCATTGTAACCATACATTATTTACAATTGTGAATTACTTTAATGTTTTCAAAAAAATCCTAAAATCTTATAATACTTAAAATTATATTTGATAGCATGGGGTTATTGAAAACTGAAATTATAATTGTTAATAATATATTAAAGTTTTCTTTTTTTAATAATCTTTAATAGATTTTCAAATATAAATATACAAAAAGGACATAAGACAATAAAATAACAAAACAAATATGTACCAATTAAAAGTTGAGGGAATGACAGGAAAGGGGAATGAAAGCAGGATCGTAAAACAGAAAGACCTATATCATCCTTAAATTTTTAAACAATTTGATCAGGGTTACTACTATATGCTGTATAATGTCTTCATATTTTCGCCCACATCTCTCTAGTTTTAAAGATGAGCCATAAATCCAACTAACACCATTTTCCATATATATCTGATATTTTAGTTGTAATTCTAGTTTTTGTGGAGAAATAGCCAAATCTTGTTTCCATTGTTTGGCAATTAACTTTTTGACGGCTAATAAACAGTATATCATAAAAGTTTTATGTGTTGGATCGAGAGGAGGCCATCCCTCATGTAACAAAACTGAGGCAGGGATCTTTTTTTATATCTATTTTTGTGATCTGTTTTATCAAGACAAAAGTGATCTCCCATATTTTTTGATTTTACTACAATTCTACCACATATGCTGAAATATGTAGATAATTTCAGCTTGGTTGCATCTCCAGTATATTCTAGATTGATGAGGATAGATATGTGATGATCTAGCTGGGGTTAAGGACCAGTTATTGCAAAGTTTGTATTGGGTTTCTAGGAGAGATAAATCTCGTGTAGCCTTATTGACTTTATGAAGAGCTTTGTTCCATTCTGCTTGGTCTGTATCTACTCTTAGCATTGTTTCCCATTTTTCTATGATTTTTTCTTTTTTTTCTTTATTCCAGTCCCGGACACAGTCTAGGTGTTTTGATGCCCCCTTTTTTTATTTCCCCCTGATTAAATATGTCAATAACTTTTAAGTTGGCATCGTTTATTTTAAAAGTAGCATGAGCTTTCAATTTTTTTTTTTAATTCTACGATATTTAAAGATGGTATCATGAGAGATTGAATTCTTGTTTCGATTTCATGTGATTATTATGACATATGTCTTTTATAGTTTTGATTCCCTTTGTTTTCCATTCTCTAATTGATAAGTCTTCTATACTTTGTTCTAGTATGTTAACATCAACTGATCCTATTATTTTATTTATTAGACCCAATCTTCCATTTAATTTTAGCCAAATTGGGATATATATATATATATATATATATATATATATTACAGTTTTCAATAATGCGGACATCTACTTCCCTGGAGAACCTAAAACCATACTGGATACCATGATCAGATTCACCCATTTAGATCAAATTAATACTAATCCTTAACATGTACTGAAATGTCATCTGCCCACTTAAGAGTAATACATATCCAATTCATTGTAGGGGGTTATTTGTGGGTTATGTCACTGTGTCTATTTTTTCCCCAAACAGTTTGACATCTGGTTAATTACCTTAATTATATTTCTCCAACACAAGGCTAAAAAAGGTTTTAACAAGGGTTGGCTTACAAACGTATGGCTAGATTTACTATTTATCTAAGAGAGTGTGAAATTCCAGCCAGTGACAGGCAATATCTAGTAGGCAGCAACCTGCTCCCATGGAAACAGACTGTATTGTGTTATTGGATCTTTTGAAGATGAGTCTGACTTCACTTTGTGTAGGAACTCAAGTAAAATACGTCATATATACCACATGCTTTTAACATTACTGTTTTGTGCATATGAACTTTAAGGGGTATAGTCATTAAAGGTGCAGTTTCACATACCCTGCTGAATTTAACACTTTTTTTTAACTGAAAGCTAAATTGGAATCATCATTCCTAGAACTGTTGAATGCCCAAACTATTCCCAGAAATAATTCTTTATTAATGAAAAAGTTTGCCTCAGTTGCAGTTTTTCAGAAAAAGCAGTTATCCATAGGTAGTCGCCATTGAAACTGAAGATACTTCTTATGTTTTGTACTATTTTATGTGTATAACGATACAAAGGAAATAATTTAAAAAAAAAAGTTATTTGCTTAAAAGCACAATCAGTTTTCCACACTAAGTGCAAGTACATCTAAGATGATTAGTTTGTTAGTTAGATTTTTAAACATCTGCATGTTGTTTTGTGAAAAATCAAGTTCACATAATTCAGAAAATGCAACTCACAGAATGCAAAAATCAAATTTGAAACATAGCTATTCTAAATGTGAGCAAGGTACACAATTTGTATGTTTCTTTGCAGGTCAAAAAAACAGATCTGGTTGTGATTTGCCCCCCACCAAGGCTGGACTGGGGATAACAAGGTGAACAGGGGCGTACCTAGAGTATTTGGCACCTGGGGGGGGATCCTGTATGTGGCACCCCCCCACACACACTTTAAAACTGCATAGCTTCTACCGTTATATACCGGCGCAGACACTGAAGGTGGTACAGCATAACACTTACAGTTATCATTATATACTGAGGCAGACATTGACGGTGGTACAGCATAACACTTATCACAATATACTGAGGCAGAAATTGACGGTGGTACAACATAACACCTATCACTATATACTGAGGCAGACATTGACGGTTGTACAGCATAACACCTACCACTATATACTGAGGCAGACAATGACAGTGGTACAACATAACACCTATCACTATATACTGAGGCACACATTGACGGTGGTACAGCGTAATCCCTATCACTATACATTGAGCCAGACATTGTCAATAGTGCAGCATAACTCCTATCACTATATACTAAGCCAAACATTGATGTGGTGTAGGCCTACCACTTCATTAGTAGTAGGGATGCACCGAAACTAATTCTGGACTGAAACCGAAAATGCAGCATTTACCTGGCCGAAACCGAATATGACCCCCCCCACCATAAAAAAAAAATCTAACACTTGTATTTAAAGTAAGTAACACACCAAAATAGGACAAAACATTTAAATAACAATATTAATATATATATATATATATATATATATATATATATATATATTTGATTTTTAACAGCAATCACATTCCTATCCTGCCCAGGCATACCCAGATTCCAGGATCTACTCGCAGACTTGGCATGATAGGAGTATGATTGCCCTATCTACCCCTTCTCACTCCCTTTTGTCCAACCTACCTCTTCTCACTCCCTTCTCCCTATCTACCCCCTATCCCCCCGTCTCACTCCCTTCTCCCTATCTACCCCCTCCTAACTATCTACCCTCTCCCCCTTTGAAGTTCACTTACCTTTCAGGAGTCCTGCGGTGGGGGTGCAAGGCCTCTGTCTCCCAGCTCTGCCACTGTATGGAACATACAGACTGATGGGAGTTATGATGTACTAGAGCATAATTATATAATGAAAAATACATTGGAAATGGTACAGCATAAGACCCATCACTCTCACACACTTACCAATCTGCACATATACCAATCCACACACATACCAATCCACACACATACCAATCCACACATACACCAGTGCAGACATACACCAATCCACACATACCAATCCACACATATACTAATCCACACACATACCAATCCACACACATACCAATCCACACACACACCAATCCAGACATATACCAATCCAGACATATACCAATCCAGACATATACCAATCCACACATACACCAATCCACACATACCAATCCACACATACCAATCCACATATACACCAATCCACACATACTAATCCACACATACCAATCCACACATATACCAATCCACACATACCAATCCACACATACCAATCCACACATATACCAATCCACACATACTAATCCACACATACCAATCCACACATACTAATCCACACATACTAATCCACACATACCAATCCACACATACCAATCCACACATACCAATCCACACATATACCAATCCACTCTCACTCACTGAATGCTTTCCTACCTTTCCTCTTTTCTCCTTACAGCTTCTTTTCCTCCTCTTCGCTCCTCTTCTTCAGTTCTTCTGTCTTCTTCCGGTTCAGTGGGCGTGGCTTCAGTGTTGTGCGCCGGGATCTGACAACAAATCCCGGCACACAGCAGCTGTTGCCGCGCGGATCGCAAGGGAGGAATATCTTTAACAGACCTCCGGCTCCCTTGAGTGATTTTAAGCCGGGTTCAAGGGCCTGCTCCTCCAGCGGCGGACATTACTGTCCGTCTCTGGAGGGGTGCCGGCAAGTTGGCACCCCCCTGATGAGCGGCACCCGGTGCGGACCGCCCCCCCGCCGCCCGCTAGGTACGCTACTGAAGGTGAACCTAAGAACTTAAGGCCAATAGTCTGCCTTTCACATTTTTATGATCACGTAGAGTACCGCCAGGAATATCCAGCCAGTGGCTGTACACTACAACACCCTGTCACTGGAGCATCAGATCGGCTCAATATGGAGTGATGGCAGGCATTTGCGAGGTATGCCAGATGGCCACTCAGGGCACTGTCCTCCACTCCCTTGTGTCTGTAATTTGAAAATGTGTTTAATGTTCTAGTCAGTATCAATTCAGTTCAGACAACAGATTACTGTGGTACATATTAGGTCATTTCTGTAAAAGAGCGGTAAGGAGGCATTTCATCCTACACCTGGGAAAAGACATGCATCCATCAAGTTCAGCCTTTCCAATATCTGTTAATTGCTGTTGATCCAAAAGAAGGCAAAAAAAACCCAGTTTGTTTTTTTTTCCAATTTTGCAACAAATAGGGGAAAAAATCCTTCTTGACCCCTGAATGGCAGCCAGATCTCTCCTTGGATCAAGAAGCGGTTTCCACATCATTTAAAAATTAGATCCCTGAATATTATGTTTTTGTAAGTATTCATCCAGTTGCTGTTTAAACATCTGTACAGACTCTGATAAAACTACCTCTGCAGGCAGGGAATTCCACATCCTTATTGTCCTTACTGTAAAAAGCCCTTTCCACTGCCTTAGACTAAATCTCCTTTCTTCCAGTCTAAATGAGTGACCACATGTCCTATGCATAGTCCTGTTTACGAATAGGTTTCCACACAATGGTTTGTATTGGCCCCAAATATATTTATATAATGCTATCATATCCCCTCTGAGGCTCCGTTTTTCTAAACTAAACAGATTTAAATTAGTTAACCTTTCTTCATAACTATAGTGCTTCATTCCTTTTATTAATTTTGTAGCCCGCCTCTGCACCCTTTCCAGTGCTATAGTATCCTTCTTTAGAATAGGTGCCCAAAATTACACAGCATATTCAAGGTGTGGTCTTACCATTGATTTATATAGAGGCAAAGTAATATTATCCCACATATTGATGCCCCTTTTTATACATGACAATACCTTACTGGCCTTAGCAACTGCTGACTGACACCTTTCTGGACATTTGTATTCTGAATATATGATCTGCATAGCTGTGAATCTCCTACGTTAGGCTACCTGGAGCTCTTCTTCTGGTCAAGTGGCTTCATGAAAGGGTAGACCTAGCCAGGAGTAGAGTATCCTTTAGGGAGTATGACCAAAAACAGGCCCCCAATCCAAGCAAAGTAGAGCTTCAGGCAGGTACTGGGGAGGTGGGGAAGGTGGGACAGAAGATAATATGAATGAGATGGGAGAGTGCAGAGCAAGAAATGAATGAGATGGAGAGAAGGGGCAGAGGGATAAATGAAAGAGATGAGGAGAAGGGGCAGATGAAGAAATTAAAGAGATTGACACCTTTTGGTAAATATGAGCAAAAGAAGGCTGTGGAAAAAAAATGTCTTTATTGTTTAACCTTTTGATCTTTTGTTCAAACAATGTAATGGATATCAAACAATTGCATTTACAACACAGATTTATAAAAGAAAATGGTTAAATATATGTGCTGCCTCCCTTTGCCAAGATAACAGCTCTGAGCCTTCTCCGAAAAAGCCTGATGAGGTTGGACAATCTTCCCAGATCATATATATTTCGAAGTTGACGCTGGTTGACTCTCCTCTTCAGTTAACCCCACAAATGTTCTATGGTGTTCATGTCAGGATACGGAGATGGCCATGGTAGGACCTTTATTTTATGGTGAGTAAACCATTTTTGTGTTGATTTTGATGTATTTTTTTGGATCACTGTCCTGCTGGAAGATCTAACCACATCCCATTTTTAGTTTTCTGGCAGAGACAGTCAGGTGTTCATTTAATATCTGTTCCAGATATGACAGAAAAACACCCCTAAATGTTAAAGAACCACTACAATATTTAACTGTGGGCATGAAGTACTTTTCCATATGGCTATGTGTGCCAAACCCACCTGTGGTGTTTATTGCCAAAAACCTCTATTTTGGTTTCATCTGACCATAGAATCTGATCCCTTTTGAAGTTTGAGTAGTGTCTGGCAAACTGAAGACAGTTGCGTTTGTGAGTTTGGATGAGAGTAGAGGCTTTTTTCTTGAAACCCTTCCAAATAACATGTGGTAATGTCGGATTGTAGTTTTGAAGACTTTCTAACCCCAAGACACAATTAACTTCTCCAATTCTCCAGCTGTGATCCTTGGAGATTGTTTGGCCACTCAAACCATCCTCTTAACACTGCCATGAGACAATATAGACACATGTCCTCTTTCAGGTTAATTCTTAACATTTCCATTTGATTGGAACCTCTTAATTATTGCCCTGATGGTGGAATGGGCATTTTCAATATTTTCTTATAGCCACTTCCCATTTTGTGAAGCTCAACAACTTTTTGCCGCACATCACAGCTATATTCCTTGGTCTTACCGATTGCGATGAATGACTAAGTGAATTTAGCCTATGTGTTACATAATATGTATACCCCTGTGGAAAAGGTAGTCACAGTTGAACAATTTCCTGTTCATAGTCATCCAGGTGTACTAAAAAATGTGAAATACCACTGGGAATATAATTTAACTATATTTTTTTCATATGAATTCATAGTGGTGCCAATGATTATGTCACACATATATTTAACAATTTTTATTTTTTTGGATAAACCTGTGTTATGTTTGCAATTGTTTGATGTCCATGAGAGCATGTATATTGTTTGAAGAGAAGATCAAAAGTTTAAAAAATAAAAACAATTTTGCACAACCTTCTTTGCTCATATATGCGAATATTTGTGGAGGGAGCTGTATGTGGGCAGGCTTGTGTAAAGGCAGTGTATATGTGTGTATGGGCAGGTGTGTATACGGACAGTGTAAATGTTTGTGTAAAGGCAGTGTATAGGTGTTTACACAGGTGTGTAAATGCTTTGTATATGTGAGTGTATAGACAGGCATGTGTAAGGGCAGTGTATATTTACTATATGGACAGAACTATCGGGACACCTGGCCATTACACTAATAGGAACTTTTATGACATTGCATTCTAAATACATAGACATTACTATGTATTTGGTCTCCCCTTTGCAGCTATAACAGCTTCAACTTTTCTGTCCACAAGACTTTGGAGTATTTAACAGATGAAAGCCCATGTAACGGGAGCACTGCTGTGTGTGTTATATTATTCAATCAGGCCCTGATGGTATAGAAACAGGATCCTCAAGATATGTAAATATGGGAAACCTTACCAACACTAAGGAATTTATCCGGAATGAACGTTTCACCCGAGGAGCAATAGTGGATTGTAATTGCAAAAATACCACCCTAGTAAGGGGAATGTAATGGCTTTGTGGTAGATGGGTATATATAATACTGCCACTCGGATGGTCAGTAATTCCAACATTCCAACTTACAAAACAGCTCCCAGATGGAAGGGTGAGAAACAAAAAGGAACTCATGGAGGTTGATTATAATATATAAATGGCTGGTTTGAGCAAATTTTGGGCTCAATATTTTCTCAAGTAGAAGTAGGATGACTATATATGAAATCAACGAGATCAGATTATGAGCTAAATGTATCCACTACAGCTATACAGAAGTTAACTGAAGAGCAGTACAGTTGAGACAGATGGTATTGCAAAATAGAAAGGCGCTTGATTATGGGGCTTCTAAGGGTTGAGATTGTGCACTCATTAAAGAGCATTGCTGTGTTTTCATTGGCGATAAAAGCAAACATGCATTATTTAGGTGAAATTTGCGAAGTAAAAGATACATTTCGGCAAGTGAAGTAATGGGACCGTTTGGGCCGTGGGAATTCATTTGGATTGCTTGATGCAAAAATGATGGATGCTTTGTTATGTGTTTTACTTGGCTAACCATGTATGTTGTCATCACTTGATTAAAAGTCTCGTGAACAAATCTCCTGTCGTGTGTACCTTGTAGTCTTGGCCTGCTCCCCTTGTGTCTCCCAGACACAGGGGTGCCGCTCCTCTATGCGTTGCTTTGTCGGTCGCCCAGGTGCTCACTCCCTGCGTCCTCTTGGCGAGCTGGAGATAATGGCAGCAAGGTGGTACTGACATCAGGCGGAGGGGAGGAGCTTCAGTCCTCAAAGCCAGTACACAAGTGGCTGGGCTTGCAACGTCATGCATGATGTCAGGCCCAATAACCCTATAAAGCACCTGGAAACCTTGCCAAATGCGGATGCTCAGGTATTCTAATCACATCAGTGTGTGTGTGTCAGTGTTCCTAAGTTTTGACTCCTGGACTATTTACTCTGATACCCCTTGTTGCATCCTGTCTGCCCTTTGACCTTTGGCCTCTTACAGATACCTCTTACAGCTTGGCCCTTTTGTACCTGTGGAATTCCTATATAGTTTATTACCCCTGGATCCTGGGCTCCTATCCTGAAGACTTCACTAGCCTGGCCCTTACATGTCAACTGGCTGCTAACTTAATGCCCCTACAGGAAGAACCACCTGTCTATAAGAGTCTGATATCCCCCTTCACTGTGCTTGATTATAGGACCGAGCCTTGGGTCGCTGATGCCTGGGTGCAGAAAATATTTGGGCATCCTCAGGCAGGTGTGGAAATATTGCCTCACCTTAACAAACATAACCCCTTTTTTTTTTTTTTTTTTTTTTTTTAAACTCAAATTCCGTTTATTGATGGTACAATAAATGCATGACATTGTCCACAGACAGGGAAAATAAACAATAGAGATACAGACTCTAACAGGTATACAGAAATACAAATAATGCTTGCATATGGTGAAATATACATCAAGCAGGCATGTCAAAAACCGGCGCATACAAGAGGCACAAGATAGATGCCCCCTAAATTAAAAGAGTGGCACAAAAAGGGCATACAATTCGAAAGGAGTACCAGGCTTCTCCCACCGAAGCCCATACGACGTCTGTGGAACATTGCAGACAAAAAGAATAGCAAAAGGTACCATCCTAAGAGAAAATAACCACAGAATCTAAAACATAAAACAAAAAAAACAAAACAAAACAAAAACATAAACAAAGAGACGTATACCGCCAACCCACCAGTTAATGAGTCATAATCAGGACTACAGAAAGTGAAAAAAAAAAACAACAAAAAAAAAACAACAAAAAAACCAAAACAGTATTGTGTAAGTGTAAGACTAAGTCCTATGGAGATAGGCCCAAAATTCTAGGGAATTCAGGAGAAGAAGTGAAATTCTTCCACCAAAACCACCGGCGCTCATATTGGGGGGCTTTGCCTCTAGAAGACCAAATTAATTCTTCCATATAGGAAACACGCTGCATCCTCGTAATCCACGCCTGGATTGGAGGGGTGCACTGTTGTCTCCAGAAGCACGGAATGACCGCCTTAGCGGCACTTAAAACGTGAAACGTCACAGAGTGTTTATACTGAGCGAGGGAGAGGTCAGTGTGATGCAATAAAGCAGCTTCCGGGACCAGTACGTAATTCGGATCTCCAATCTCCCTAACAACCCGTTCAATAATGGCCCAATAGGGCACCACGAGAGGACACTCCCACCAAATATGGAGGAACGTACCAGGACCCGCCAGACACCTCCAACAAAGGTCAGGGACCTGAGGCAAGAAGCGGTGCAGGTCATGCGGGACCCGGTACCACCTAACTAGGAGCTTATAAGAGGCCTCCTGTATCCTACTTGCCACTGCCCCTTTATGAATCAAAAGAACAACTTTGTCCCAGTCCTCCGCGGAGGAGAGGCCAGGTAGGTCCGTCTCCCACAGAGCCATAAAATAAGGTTTAGTTGCTACACGCGGTGCCAGTAGCATAGCATATAAGATTGACATCAAGTGGGCCGGTTCCCGTCCGGATGCGCACAGTGACTCAAAGTCCATTAAAGGTCTACGGTAATTAATGTCCCGAGGGAGGGAGGTGGCGAAATGAACGAGCTGTGCATATAAAAAGGAGTCGTGAGCCAATGGAGGGGACAAGCGGAGCAACTGCTGCAGAGGTGCAACACCGGCCGCTGTAACAAGGTGGTGTAAACGCAGGACACCAGAGGGCAAAGGGGAGAGCCGTGATATCCTACGGAGTACGCATCCCGGTTGAAACGCAGGATTGCCAGACAAAGGGAACAGAGGGGAGGGGGAGGTCGTTAGTGCCTTCAGAGACATATATTTTTTAAGTATTGTAACCGTAGGGGAGATAGTGGTATGCCTGAGAGAAGCAGCGCACTTATGTAAGTCTGGTAACCAGGGGTACGCATAAATAGGGTAAGGTGTCACAGCATTCTCAATATCTACCCACTGCTTGGGGGCAAGAATCGACCACTCCACCACCCTGCGGAGATGAGCCGCATGGTAGTAAAGCTCCAAGTCTGGAACCCCCAGACCCCCATTCAATTTGGGGCGGGTAAGGTGATGAAAGCCTAATCGGGAGGAGTCCGAGGCCCAAATATATTTAATAAAAGTCCTTTGGCACTTCCGAAAGTAAGAGCGTGGAAGAAAGATAGGGAGGGTGTGAAAAAGGTATAAAAATCTAGGCAAGACATTCATTTTTATAACCGACACCCTCCCAAACCAGGACACATGAGGGTACGCCCATTTACAGAGGTCCGCAGATACCTAATGAAGCAGGGGAAGGAAGTTTAAGTCAAATAATAAGGAGAGGTCACTCGGGATCTTTAAACCTAAATATTTAATGAATGTCTCGCACCACTTAAAGGGAAAACGAGTACGTAGGGCCAATTTAGCTGGGTCAGACAAATTAACACCTAAGATTTCTGATTTGTCCAAATTAATCTTATAATTAGAGAACTTCCGAAAAGTGTCCAATTCTGCAAGAACGTGAGGTAAGGAGCTCTGGGGGTCAGACAGAAGACACAACATGTCGTCTGCGAATAAAGAGAGCTTATGCTCCTTGTTAGCGATATTTATCCCCTTAACTTCAGGGTTATCCCTTTGAGCGTTGGCCAGAGGTTCCATACCCAAGATGAAGAGAAGTGGGGACAAGGGGCATCCCTGTCTGGTGCCATTTGACAGAGTGACCGGCTGGGACAGGAAACCATTCACCGAAATCCTGGCAGTTGGATTATAGTATAGTGATTCTATCCAACCTCTGAACGTCGGGCCCAGTCCTATTTGGCGTAGTACCGCAAAGAGGAAAGGCCAGGCCACCCTGTCAAAGGCCTTCTCAGCGTCCGTAGAAACTAGGGCCATGGACACATGAGACTTATGTGCATGAGACAACACATCCAGCACCCGTATCGTGTTATCCCGTGCCTCCCGACCCGGGACAAAGCCCACCTGATCTAAGTGGACAAGAGATGGGACATAAGGCTTGAGGCGAGTGGCCAAAATCTTGGCCAGCAATTTAACATCGGTGTTAAGAAGCGATATAGGGCGATAATTACCACATTGGTCACCATCCTTACCGGGTTTCGGAATCACAGCTATATGAGCCGTATTAGTATGTGGGTCCAAATGGTCCCCTTTAACGAGGCCATTAAATAACGTAACCAAGTGTGGTCCTAAGATATGAAGGAATTTCACAAAGTATGGCTTTGTGAGCCCATCCGGGCCAGGACACTTCCCATTAGGTAAAGAGAGAATAGTCTCCCGTACCTCGTCCAACGTAATAGGCGACTCCAACAGAGCAGAGTCCGCCCCCTTCAAACGCGTGCCCAAATGCTTATCCAGGTATGACTGCAAGTCAAGGCGAGATGACAGAGAGGATCCCGAGTCAGGAGGCAGGTTATACAGAGTGCTATAGTACCGGTGGAAGCAAGCCGCTATCTTAGGAGTAGAAAAGTGAACGTTACCTTCCCGATCCCGTATCTTGGGGACAAAGGCGGCCGCCCGTTTGGCACGCAAGGCCCTAGCCAAGAGCTTACCAGCCTTGTCACCAAATTCGTAAAAGCAGCTACGGGTCAACAGAAACTGTCTCTTAGCTCGAGCATTAGTAAGGGCAGCTAATCTGTCCCGCAGGACAGAGAGTTGTGTTAAAACATGGGGGGCCAGGGTAAGTTTATGTGACCTTTCCCAGTCTGCTATTTGTGCCGTCAGGAGCAGAATCTCACCCAAAGCCAACTTCTTAAGGTTAGCACCCATTTTAATCAGGTGCCCCCTGATCACCGCCTTATGAGCTTCCCAAACCGTGGAAAAGGGAACATGAGGCGAGATGTTGTCTGCAAAATATTGTGTGAGTTCTTTACCCAGAATCTGAACGTTAGCGGGTGTGGACAAGAGGGAGTCATTAAGCCTCCAGGCCCAAGCCCTAGGAGGGAGATTGGCAAGGGACAACGTAACATGAACAGGGGAATGGTCACTAAGTATCGAGGTTCCTATGCTAGAAGTAGAGAGCATTGGTAAATGAAAATGGGAAAGAAAAATTGAGTCGATTCTAGTGTATCTAGTGTGCATGGGAGAAAAATAAGTAAAATCCTTAGTAGTCGGGTGTTGCGTTCTCCAAGCGTCAGCTAATTGTAAATTATGAAGTTGGCGCTTAACTTTAGCGATACGGGAATAAGGAATGTGCGACGTACCAGAAGAACTATCAACCCTAGGGTCCAAAATCATATTAAAATCACCCCCCAGCACCGTAATCCCTTCCTGAAAATCAGCCAACTTATTCAAGGCAGAAATAAGGAAACTAGTCTGATTGCGGTTGGGCGCATAAACACAGGCCAACGTAAATTTGTATGTAGCAATATTCCCTTTAATAAAAACACATCTTCCCTCTTCATCCCTCCAGGTGTCCAAGTGTTGAAACGGAAGAGATTTATGTAATAGAATTGCAACACCTTTCGTTTTGGAGGCAGGTGAGCTAGAGAGAAAGACATTGGTATAGTATTTAGAGAAGAATCTCGGTTCAGAACCCGCTTTAAAGTGCGTTTCCTGTAGGAAAGCAATCTTAGTCTTCGTAGTATACAAGAAATGGAACAGTTTAGAGCGTTGTTCCGGCTTATTGAGCCCTCTGACATTTAAAGTAGTAAGTTTAAGTGTGTTTGAGTGCATGAAGAACACCTGGAGAGATCAAGGAGTCGGCGGCGAGGCGGTACACGTCCGAAAAACAAAAGAAAAAAAAATAGGAAACAATACAAACAATTGAAAACTCGAGAACACCCGAGGAACCAGCCGAAGCTAGCCCTAGGGAGAGACAAGTGTCCCAAAAGGAGAGCCATCGAACCCGAAGAACGGGGAAAGCCAAGAACCAGGACCACAAGTGGCCCGGCCGGCCGGCTCGGAGGGCAATTTCGCATACTCATGCAAAGAGAGCAAGACCTATGCGCAGTATGCATAATAGGGAAACCACGAGAACCAACACGGGTCCGAGACCCACTGCTTGAGCAGATATGTAACAGTCTGGGATGAGGTGCATCCCAGAGAGTACGGAAATAAAAAAGACATCATAGCAACACAAGAAAAAACAAAGCAAATAGCACAAATCGGTACAAAAATATCCAAATACATACAGAATAGGGGCTAGCCCCACAATCACTTATAGCACTGTGTGGATGGATAAGAATTGCCAGAAACAAAACAAAAAAACAAACAAAAAAAAAAAAAACCTAAAAAGGGAATGAAAAACCTCAGGAGACCCAATCCAGGAGGAAGGGGTCAGCCTTCCCACCAAACACACCAACGCAACACAGTGTAAATGCGAAAAAAGGCCAAAAATCAGTGTGTGATGCAGGTGAAACAAACCAATGAGACCTTTGATGCCACAGGTAAGTAATGTATAACTCGCGAATGTATGGGAGATCCGAAGGTGTATACCAGCTGAATACGTGTGTCACATGTCTGGGGCGCAAAAACGTAAAAATTTTTAGCATCGTAACATAACACTGCGACAAATAGCAATCAGGAGAAAAAAATAAAAAAAAAACAAAAAAAAAAAAAACAAAAGGAAAATGTCCTGGAACCTGCGACACATAAGTTGCGAGAAGAGAGCGGAGCCTACACTGCAGCACCGAACATCATCAGGCATGGCGGCGAGAAGATAGGAGAAATAGTGTGACACCTCCCTGGCAACTCAAATCCTCTGGCGGCAGAGACGGCCGGTGAGGAAGGGCCAGGAGCCATGCCCAGGATCCAATAAAGCAAAAGAAAAAAGGAGATACATAAACATAAAAATAAAAAAATTAAAAAATAAATAAAAAATAAAAAAGGTCCATCCAATAGTCAAAAAGGCAGTTCCGAACATCAGTGACTGTAGGATAAGCATCGAAACGTAGAATAGAGTCACCACCACCATTGTAGCCTTCAAGGAGCCGGCGGAACAGGGTTCCTAGGACGCCTTTTGCGCTGCGGTCTAGACGACCAAGCCAAATCCGGGTTCGACAATTTAGGCGGCAGAGTGCAAGAATATTCCCAGTCAGGGATCAAGATGTTAGGCAGTCCCAAAGCATCAAGTACCGCAGGAACATCAGTAACATGGCGGATGATGTGACGATCCGAGCCTTGCCGTATGATAAGGGAGAAGGGAAACCCCCATTGGTAAGGAATCATAGCCTCCCTCAGCGCAGTAGTAACCGGGCGCAATACCCTTCTGTATTGCAAAGTGACAGGGGACAGGTCAGGAAAAAGCTGTATCGAATGGCCTTCCCATTCCAAGGCACTAACCTTCCGGTAAGCCGCCAAAATGGCCTCCTTCACGGTGTAGTCCTGGACACAACACACAACATCGCGTGGAGGCTGAGGTTCAGAGAGACGAGGCCGTAACGCGCGGTGAGCCCGGTCAAATTTAAGCTCTGCATCCGCTGGTCGAGATAGCAATTTATTAAATATGGAGCGAACAGTGTTCGCCAACTCCATTGGAGGAACAGATTCGGGAAGGCCTCGGACCCTCAAATTGGAGCGTCTTCCACGATTGTCCAGGTCTTCCACTTTCTGTAACAGGCTGGATATAGTGTTAGCTTGGAGCTTAAGCTGATCCGATAGAGCATCAATTGTAGATCGGGTACTAATATTATCGTGTTCCAACGAAGCAACGCGCTCACCGATCTGATGCAAGTCACGTTTTATCTCCAACAGGTCGGCCCGGAGAGGGGCATGCGTCTCAGTAATGATCGCGACCAGGTCCGCTTTCGTCGGCAAGTCGTGTAGAGAGGCTTGCAAAGACGAGCCTACCTGAGATCTTGAACGCAGGCTCGAGGCAGATGGCCCCTCATCCAACGCGTCCTCCGACAGCGCACTTCGCGGGCTTTCTGGTGGTGAGGGCCGCAACATGGAGTCGCGGGAGTCCGTGTCATGAACGCTGTGAAAAAACGCTTTCACTGAGGTAGGTGCGGACTTCTCCTTTACCTGAGAGGCTTTCGGGGTGGTAGACGGTCTGGTATGTTTGCCCATCTTGAAGTTTAGTACCGATCCGCACGAGTATAAAAGCAGTGGGTCATCGGAGCTCGAGGCTCAAGCAGCCATTTTGGTGAGCAGCAAACCACGCCCCCAACATAACCCCTTTTAACCACACCCATTTTGTACTCTCCACCTCTTTGGGCCCCATACTTCACCATTTAACATGTCACTGATTTCCCACATTTTCAACTTTGCCCCCAGACAGTTCATCAGTGTAATCTGTGTCCCCAAACTGCTTGTCTGTGCCATTTTGGGTCCAAACAGGTCATCATTGATATATTTGCCCCCCAAACAGCATTACACTAAATGTGTCATCCGAAGCTCTGACTTTAAAGGAGCCGCTGAGCAAGAAGGGCAAAGCCTCCCCCACTATATCTTTACATAGGTTATTTTTAAGAAAGTAGATAAAAAAAATAGCAAGGAAATTCATGATATTAGTAGAGAGTTAAAAAATAACAGTAAAACAAATTTCCCCAAACCCAGTGATTTATTCACACTTTGACACAGAGGGTGGTACAGCATAACTCCCATCAATATATACTGAGCCTGGTGGTAGTACAGTATAACTCCCATCAATATATTTATACAACTTCCACAACCACAACAGTATAACTCCTATCATTATTATAGTGATCCAGACACTGAGCGGTACAGTGTATCTCTTACCATTATAGCAAGATAGACATTGATGGTGGTAGGGCATGTCTCCCATCACTAGATACTGTGTCCGATATTGACGGTTATACACGATAACTCCCATCATTATATACTGAGCCAGACACTGACAGTGGTAATAACTCCCGATATCACATCAGTGTATCAATATCACTTTTTAATTACATGTGCTGGGCCATTGGTGCAAGCTTTCCTAGTTTTTACACCAAGTAGTTGTGGGTAAAACATGTGTTCATTATACACTATTAAGTGCCAGTTGAAAAATATTAAAGAACCAGTTATAAGAAACTATGAAAGGTCTGTCTGGGGTCCCACTACCAGTAGGCAGGTAGATGCCTGTATGTGCAGAGACCCCCAGAGGCATATACTTACCCGTTCCAAGCATACTGGAGGCTCTAGCAGCAGGAAACCATTTTGTCTTTATGTCTATTAACTCCTGTTGGAATCAATAATCATAATAAAGCTCACTTTATCATATCATTGAATTCCGTATATTTAATTCTTGGAGCTTCAACAATGCATATTAAAAGATAGTTTAAGCTGCCACGGTTGTGTTCATGGACTACGTTTTAAGCTATTCTTAGCATACATGTCATTAACAATGTCAAACCAAGAGAACTGGTAAGTAGAGTTTTCCGGTATTTGTTTTCACTCTGGACGTTTCCCAAATGCTTGAGAAAGTATCTTGTCACCTAAAGCTGATAGTTCTAAGTGACATAAACCTGTTAAGTGTAGCTGAATCGACCACACTTAGATTTATTGCAGACTTCCAATGTGATTGAAACTTATGTACCTTGTAGATCTCAACTGTCTCTGTACTATCATGATACAGGATAATTCAGCATCACCCTTAACTCTGGGAGCTTTCCATGCACTGTCTCTAATTTGCTCATGTTGATTTATTGCCTTCTAGATCACATGTATGCTGAGTTCTACTTAATTAGTAATTTAAATAAAAGTTGTAAATTTACAGTATAATTAATCGTTTTAAGATAGTTTTATTAGGTTGTGTTTACTATGAGAAAGAACTAGTACCGGTAGAAGTAAAGCACATTAAGATGAAGATCTTTAACCTTTGTTATAATAAGTGAGATAATATTGCATCATTTTTAATGAACAAAATAAAACAAGAGCTTCTCATTACTATTTATTAACCTATAGTGTTGTGCCCATTTGCTAAACATAATGTATATGTGTCATTAAACAAGGGAAAACAAGATTAATACAAAGTATGAATAGCAACATGAAAAGTTACTGTATTTGCTATGTAGTGATGGAAAGCTTAAAAGTGCATAATGCAGTTGTGTTCAAAAGTTTGCATACCCTGGCAGAAATTGTGAAATGTTGGCATTGATTTAGAAAATATGAAAAAAAACAGTATTTTATTTAAGGCTAGTTATGATATGAAGCCATTTCTTATCACATAGTTGTTTGGCTCCTTTTTAAACGATAACAGATATCACCCAAATGGCTCTGATCAAAAGTTTACATACCCTTGAATGTTTGGCCTTGTTACAGACACACATGGTGACACACACAGGTTAAAATGGCAATTAAAGGTTAATTTCCCACACCTGTGGCTTTTTAAATTGCAATTAGTGTCTGTGTATAAATAGTCAATTTGTTAGCTCTCATCTGGATGCACTGAGCAGGCTAGATACTGAGCCATGGGGAGCAGAAAAGAACTGTCAAAAGACCTGTATAAGGCTAGGTTTCCACTTGGGTATTTTTTGCAAAAACGCCCATAATAACGCCAATTCAGCCACACGGCGTTTTATTAGTGAAAAAACGCTGCGGCCAGATGTTAGCTGTTCTTCAATAGGAAATCGCACAATGCCATATCCACTTGGCGTTTTTCTGTTTGGCGTTTTTTCAGTCCTTTTTGGTGTTTTACTGCTTTTTTGGGCTCTGTGACAGTTTTTCAGAATCGCAGCATGTTGACACTCTGGCGTTTTTTGCAAGGAAATCTTGGCGTTTTTCTCCAATAGAAGTCTATGGGAGAGAAAAAAACACCATGAAAACGTCATGTGGGTTTTGCCTTGGCGTTTTTTATGGCGTTTTTTCCACAGTTACAAAAAAGGGGCAGGACCCAGGAAGAGGAAGAGCTGCCATTTTCACAGTACTGTGGTAAAACTTTTATCTTCTTGTACACTGTGTGCTGTGTAATTTATTAGCAGCATGGCACCTAGAATTGTCTTTGATGTGTCCAAGCTTATTCAACTAGTGAGTATCCCTTGCAATTTGCACCATCATTTGTGGGGCCAATCTTCCTAGAGGAGCAGACATTCGGAATAAAGCATGCCTTACAAACCACAGAAAAGAGAAAAAATGGTCCGCCGGGGCGTGTTTAAGTAGAACTCTACCAAGGAAATGACATCAGGAGGGGGCAGATACTTGCCATTTATCCTAATCCCTTTTAGCTGGGTGAAAATTCTAACTTGTAAAGGCTGGCAAAACTGCCTAAAGTCAAAAAAGCAATTTCCACAGAAAGGCTAAAATGCCAGAAAAAACACCAAAACGCAGGAAAATGCAGTGGCAGCTTTCCTGGCGTTTTTCATCAAGAAATTAACGCAGGAAAAATACCCAAGTGGAAACCTAGCCTAACAAGGTAATGAAACTTTACAAAGATGGAAAAGCATATAAAAAGATATCCAAAGCCCTGAAAAACAGTCAGTACTGTTTAATCACTTATTAAGAACTGGTAAATTTGGAGATCTCTTGATACCAAGCCAAGGTCATGTAGAAGGTCAAGAAAGATTTCAGCCACAATTGAAGAATTGTTCAGGGTACAAAGAAAAACTCACAGGTAACCTCAGGATAAATACAGGCTACTCTGGAAAAAGACAGTGTGGTTATTTCAAGGAGCACAATACTTGAACAAAAATTAGCGGCATGGTCGAGTTGCCAGAAAAAAAGTTTTTTCTGCACTAATGTCACAAAAAAGGCTGGTTACATCATACCATAAGTGCTATGTTTGGAAAGGGGTCAACAAGGCCTATAGTGAAAAGAATACCACCCCACTGTGAAGCATGGTGGCTCACTGATATTTTTTGGGGGGTGAGCTATAAAGGCACAGGGAATCTTGTGGAAATTGATGGCAAGATGAATGCAGCATGTTATCAGAAAATACTGGCAGACAATTTGCATTCTTCCAGACGAAAGCTGCGCATGGGGCGATCTTGGACTTTCCTGCTGACAATGGAAGTACAAGGCCAAGTTGACCCGCCAGTGGTTACAGCAGAGGTTCTGGAGTGGCCATCACAGTCTCCTGACCTTAGTATCATCGAGCCTTTCTGAGGTGATCTCAAATGCGCGGTTCATGCAAGACAACCAAAGACTGTCATGCCCCTCTCACCCTTACCTGCTCTCCCCAGCTATTCTCACTGCAGGCCGTCCAAAAGTGGAGTAGGCCAAAGCCGTGGTCTGTAGTAGAAGCGTCAACTTTCCACCAGTAGTGTTCACACACATAAACAGTGAACCAGGTGCTGTGGAATCACTCCTCTCTGATCACCAATTCGGCGAGGAACTTGTTCAACACAGGGGAGGAGTAGATACTTGCAGCACTATAAACCCCAGACTTTCCATGACGAATGGGCAGCTATACCACCTGCAAGAATTTGGGGCCTCATAGACAACTATTACAAAAGACTACACAATGTAATTGATGCTAAAGAGGACAATACACAATATTAAGAACTAAGGGTATGTGGACTTTTGAACAGGGGTCATTTCAGTTTTTTCTTTGTTGCCATGTTTTGTTTTGTGATTGTGCCATTCTGTTATAACCTACAGTTGAATATTACTCCCATAACAAATAAAAGAAATGTGTTTTAACTGCTCACTCATGTTTTCTTTAAAAATGGTACATATAGTACCAATTCTCCAAGGGTATGAAGACTTTTGATCACAACAGTAAATTATTCAGCTATTATTATTTATACTACTAATTGGAAGACTGTAATTTACAGCAGTCCTCAAATCACTTCTCTTAAAATGATCGATCTTGGTCTTTTTTGTGGTGCTCTAAAAGTGCCATATATTATTATTATTTTGCATTTTTTATGTATGTAACTCTCCAATTTATTCGCACCACACGATAGTTTTCTGTACTTTGTATATATATCTCTGAGAGGTTCACATCAGGGTGAGTCTGGAAAAAAAAGGTGGCCAGCCAACATGTTAAGAGAAGACATGTACTGTGCTATTGAAAAATAGACCTAAATCCAGTAGACAATCAGGCATTTGCCCTATGGATCCTATTTTCAGTACAATCCAAGCTTACAATGCTAATTATTTGAATAATAGAGAAATCCTAAAACACGAGATTCATAGTCTTTGTACATCACTGACAGTGGATTTGTCTGAGTTCTTAGTTTTGATTTGCAGTTTCCTGACCCACCAAAAAAATTAGAACTGGGATTGCATACTGTATACGACTACAATATATCATAGTAAATCTTCTCTATACAGTGGAATAGTAAAGATGCAATTTGAAATGTATAGCATACCCTATCTCATTCAGTGAACAATGGGTGGTCCCTAAACCTATTGAAAACCATGCATTTTGAGCCCGTACATGTACGGGCTTTGTCATTAAGGGGTTAATGGTTTGCCAAAAATTGATATTGTGACAAAGACCCGTACTGAGTAGTTCCGCCATAGAAATCCTCCTTGCCGTGAATGCTCTATTGCTCAAGGGATTATCCTTTCATAATCCCCCAAGCACTAGCCAAGATTTAGTGTAGGAGTAAAACAGAACTCAGTTTATTGAAGGCAGCACAGACATTTATACACAACACATGATAGGATTAGGGGTATAATCGAATCAACCACCATACAGCCTGATGGCGCCATACCGTTCTATGGCCAGCAAAGCCCACCCGACTGAGTCACTATTTCGGGGTGATCACTAGGGAGCGGCGTCAATCCTTGGGTACGAATGGACAGCATCAGAAACTTCCCCTTAAAAAGTCAGAGCGGTAGCCGCAGCTGGGTAAACCCTGGTCCTAAAGATTGGTAATAAAACCAGTTAGCAAAAAAGTTCCCTCTTTGTAACCACCACCAAGGGTTGCCAACCACAAGAATTTGCAGCGAGCTTGTAGAGCCCCCATTGCCGGCTAATTCATGGGAATCTGGTTCTCGTAGACAAGACAAGGTTTCCCATTCACCCTGTGACAGACATAATTGGGGACTTGGTAGGCAGGTAAGGAGTCTCCTCAGGAATCTACCAGTGCCCCCCTCCCAAACTCAAACATACCCCCGTGTGTCCTCAGCCTCAAGGGGTTACCGTGACAGATGTAATAAAAGGAACTAAATTTTATTAACTCCTTTAATATTGTTGTCTTATATCACCATTGTTTCATAACTATAACTGAAGTCACAGGTATTCTAAAATAAAAAAATACATTACAGAAATGAACAGCTGGAAATCGGTGCTTGCTTATGATTACCTTGTGGGGATGTGTACCCCTTTTGTCTTTTAAAGGAGCCCTTGATGTTTTACCTGAATGTGTGCAGGCAGTGGGCACTCGGAGAATGGATACAACAAAGCAAGATAGAATTTCATTCCAGGGTAGGATTTCTGAATCTGAGTCTTAGTAGAGTGAAACACATTTAGCTCTTTAGTGTCCTGCTTGACTACATCCATGGCAGTGTTCTTAAAAAAATGGTAGCATGAGTATATTGCAGAGCTCTTTTTCTAGCATGGTCAAGAACATTCAATAACAAAAGAAACTGAGGTGAGTGACACATATCATTATTATTTAAACTGTGTGTTTTGCATGTCGCACAAAAAAGTGGTTCTCAGGATACTATTAAAATACTCTTATTTATAAATTTCAACAATTTTAGGCTATTATTTCTAGCATTATTTAATGTAAGATTAACTGATATGAAACCATTTATGTGCCTGCTGGGAGGAAGAGAGGGTATCATTGTTGGTGCTTAAAGGGTTAAATATATAACTGATGTTTTGTTGAAAAGTATGTTTTTTGGAACATATGGGTTCTTGAAGTTAGTGTTGCCTAATTTGGATAAAAATGCTGTTCTCTTTCTTTGGAAAAGAATGCGATAGAGCTATCATTTAATTTTTATAGCTCTATCAAAGTCTTTTTTATCTTGTCTACTGCTTAGTACATTTAAGTTATTATCTATTAAGTTACAGATTATATTCTAGAACTTGGATTTTTGGGGTAGAGAGTAGGGCTTGGACGGCAGGCATCATTGGTTGGCTAAGGATCATAGGATGTGTAATCCACCTGCAAAAGTGCATCTGTTCTCCAGCCCCACCATAAATTGGACATAAGATTTCCTCTTCTGAAGTATCTCACACATCATGTAATATGAATATAATATTTCCTTTATATGTATGTGTGTGCATTTTTACCAGTTCTCTTAATTTATACTAAATTTATGAAGAAAACAATATGTAGCTTAACATATGTTGAGAAATGGTTGAATGTACCATTTTGTTAACTTTAGTACTTACATAGTATAATAGTATAATTTATTGATAAATGATGTTTGAAAAAAGGTGCTTAACAGTTTTAATATTCAGTATTCATTTGGAAAAAAAAGCATCAGTGTGCTTAATTACTATTCTTTTTGAGTTTATTGTGTTATTTAAATGCACTGTATAATTAATTTTTTTAGAAATGTACTGTATCTGTATATGTTGCACATGCACAATGTGATTAAATACATATAATTATACATTAAACATATATTCTATATGTATGCAATGTATAATTACATGTATATATTTAAACAACATTGTGCAATGTATATGTTTTATATATTTCCTGCTTACAGAGGTATCTTGAGCCTTAAAGAATGTGTTTGCAACAAGAGCATTTACTATATATAGCATGTACTTCATTGCTTTTTAGTTGTGTTATGTTACTCAGTTAATAAAGACCCACCACACATCCCAAACATGAAAGCAAGCATGAAGCTTCTCTATTTCCTTACATGTGTATCACATCAGTTGCCAGCCTGCAGCTGACAGATAATTTGTTGGAGAGCAGCTCTCAGGATCTTTACCCGTTATACGGCCTATTGAGGTTGTATGCTGCTGTCCAAAGTAATAGTTCCATGTTTAACTCTACTTCCTTATTATAGTTTGGATTTTAGATGCATAATATGGCTAAAATGACATCATATTTGTTTGTACTATTAAGAAGCCCTGTTTAAGCACATCACAGGGTAGACATTCATTTTGAGCCTTTATGCTCATCCCGTTGGGAGTTTAATTAGAATATATGTTTCCAGTCAGGTAAAATAAAGACATATTAAAATATGATCTGAGAGTGGTGGCATTTGTCAATTTTAGCAACTGCAAGACTAAATGTGACAGAGGTCATATTAAGCTGAAGAAAGTTTCACAGAAGAGTAAAATCTAATTTTGTTTTGTATTCCTTTTATACATATCCATGGTAACCTAAAAGGTTTTCATTCTATCATATCTTTCTAAAGTTGATTTCATATAGGGTGCCTCATGGGATAAATATAACAACTGTAAACCACATGTCTAACTTATTAATGTTGATTTGTTGGAAAAATGAAGACTGTGTTAACACCATTCCAAAAGACAACAATATCAACAAAACACCTTTTTCTAAAGCAACTGAAATCCATATTTTTTTATTATTATTATTATTATTTTTATTTTAGAAAATTACAAATACACAATATAAAAAAAATTCTCGTTATATTAGTTTCATATTTCAGACGAATAGAACGGACAAACAGACAGACTAAATTATACAAATATAAGTATTCATAGACAAATTAAAATTCCCTTGATCTCAATGGTTGTTGTTGTAGCCATAATTTTTTTTTTTCCGGCACCACCAGTATTTATATTTCTTTTAGTTATCCCTATTAATTGAATGTTATTTTTGCCGAGTAGGTTTTTATCTATCGTCTATTTACCCTGATATAAATGGCCTATCCATAACTTCCAGAAATTATATTTATTTCTATTCCAAATTGATTGAGATATGATTCCTTTTTCCATCTGACATTGGAAGATTAATTGAGCTTTTACTTTATGCCAAGAAATCCCTTCTGGCCTTCTCCAGTTTCTTGCGAAATCCATATATTGCCAGTAAAAATAAAAAAAAATAAAGATTATATTTACCCTTTAAGTAATCTGGATTATTTTAAACATGTGTTCCATATAGACATTTTAGTCATAACTCAAGAGAATTCCTTGGTGAGACATCACCCATTGCCCCATCCTTGTTTCCCATGACCCCACTTTATGATCCTCGCAGAAGCACACCTTTTGAGAGCAAGGGCAAGACTAGGGTTACCAGCGACTGGATGCAGTATTTCTTTGGTGCCCCTTCCCCCATAACAAGAAAGATCAGATTAAGGAGCGTATTTTCTGGGTCAGTGCTAATAAGACATAGTTAATGAACAAGTAAAGCTAAATCATTAATTAAGTCTGAAACAAACTATTATTATTATTTAAAATCAAAGACATACTACAGAATATGTGAGAAAAACATTTGCCTAATGAATTTATCATATAAATTGCAGGGTACACGTGAGTTGTTTCAGAATTTGGGTATTTATTTGCTCTCCTTCCCCTTAAACATCAACTTTCTTACTGAGCAGAAGCAGCAGCTTTATCCCTAGAACATATACATACCAGGTAGAAGAACAAACGAATCAGCAGAAAACCTGTAACCGGCATGCTACCTCCAGATATGGGCATTCTCAATAATACATGAACAGGTGCTGTCTGAACTCCTGATTGTACTTGAATGATCAGATATACAACCACATATGCTGTCAGGGACTGGGTCCATACAGACGACTAATGACCCAGAGCACCCAAAAGATGTTGTTCAGGATGCAAAAGCGGAGCCACAGAATCTTGTGCAGGGCAACTGCACTCACCAGGGTGATTGAGCACCTGGGGTTGTGCAGCCACATACCAGTGCCCTGACATAGCAGCGGATGTTGTCCAGAACAAAACAAAGTGATATCCTGCAGGCACCCTGGAGCAGGCATGAGACATGGCACTAGAATCAAGTGCAGGAAGCTGCAGGCTGGGAGTATGGGAGCTAAGCAGAGTAACAGCTGAAACATAGCGAGCAAAGGGAACAGAGCAAGCAAGGTGGACAGAACAAGGAACAGGGAGACCGAGCAAGAAACATAGCCAGACAATACATACATGGTACAGGACACCACACAGGACAGGGAAGAAGGCACAGGAACATAGGGGATGGAGTAAGGAGCCGAGATCCTCAGACGCTTCTCCTTAAAGCAAGGATAGGAAATCTTAGCGGGGACATGGGGAAAGGAGAGAGGAACCAAGATCCTCAGAAGATACAAGGAATAGAGGACAAAGGTACATAAGAGACAGACAAACATGAATACAGGAACTAGCCTAGGACTATGTGATAACAATTGGAGATTCCGTCACATCATATGGCCATAGTATGCTTAGCCCACCACTACGCCAAAGTACTCCAAATTTCAGTGGGTCCTTGCCCTAAACCCTGCCTACTGAATTATTAATACAATGAAAATAAAAATTGAATCTAAACACAAAACCAAGGACATACCTTTAGACTGCAGACTGAAACAAACATTATAATTTTTGTTATAAATAAAAGACAATATAAAAGACAATATGCAAAAGGAGGGCCCAGGTGTCCAGCAAAATAAGCGGTGCACTAAAAGCAGAATCATGGTTGAACTCACAGCACTCAGACAACTCATAATGCTCTCAAAACACACACACAAATCAGAAACAGACACACGCATAACTCACAGACACAAGAACAAATTAGCGCTCAGACACTCACACCATGCATAGGAACACAACACTCAGAGGCACACATAAGAATACAACTCATAACACCCACAGACAGGAGTTTACAGCAAAGAACAATTTACAGCATCTAGCCACAGGGTTGGTTGTCTATTGTTTAGTAGGCTTGGGCACCAGGGGCTCTTCGTGTTCGTCTTCGTGCTCGTCTTCGGGGGGAAAAAAATCTCCGTATTCCGCGAATATTCGCCTGTTCCTGTCTTCTCTTCGGGCGAATATTCGTGGACATTCTTCGTGTGCGGTTTTTCTTCGTTTTCCCGGTTAAGGGGTTAATACGGGGTTAACGCAGCAAAGTTGCAGCATTAGGGTTTTAAAACCTCAATGCTGCAATTTACCCGGCACATCCCACTGGTCTCCCTCCCTGTTCAATTAGTTAGTCTGCGCCGGGTTAAATGTCCGTACGAGCGACCAATAAAGTCGCTCGTACGGACATTTAACTAATTGAACAGGGAGGGAGACCAGTGGGATGTGCTGGGTAAGTTGCAGCATTGGGGTTTTAAAACCCCAATGCTGCAACTTACCCTGCAGATGCCACTGGAAATCCATAGGTTCGCTGTCAGGGGTTAACTTACAAAGACCGTGCGAGTGAGCCTATTGGTCACCTGCAGGGTCTTCCTCTGGCATCAACCAATTGGTTGATGCCAGAGGAGGTCCCTGTAGGCGACCAATAGGCTCATTCGACCTGCCCTGTAACCCGTGACGGCGAACCTGCGGATTTCCACTTCCGGGAACTGCCGCGATGACAAGGTAAGTTAGAAGGGAGGAGGGGGAATGGTAGACGAAGACGAAGACGATCACGAAGATCTTCGTGGTGTGTGTCTTCGTCTTCGCCTACGTTTTACCGCCGCTGTCTTCTCTTCGGCGTGTCTTCGGAACGAACACGAAAACGCACTCTTCTTGTTCGTTTTCATGTTCGCCCGAAGACCAATGCACAAGTCTATTGTTTAGTGCATGAATGTGGAAGAGAATGTGGAGCTGAAATCCAACCCACAAATGTTTAAATACATGTAGATTCAGTCTTGTGAGTTATAAAAAGTAAAAAAGCCAACATAGATCCATTAAAGGGAAAGAGAGAAGATGTATTATATAGCAGCATAGGAAAATGTCCTGCAGCACCAGGTATGTATCCTGCCAAAGGTTCATAGACAAAAACAACCAGGTCAATAACTCCTTGCAGCATAATGTAAATCTAAGATTACCTTAGACTCAGGAGGCAGTATGCTACAAGGAAGGGAGCACTCTACAGTGAGTGCCTGAAATGTGTGCTTAAGTTTTGTCTTGCTGATAGCTGTGGCTGTCAGTTCTGGCTAATAGCTGTATATATGCTTGAGTGTGGATCACTGTGGCTGGGTGTGCTCAAAGCGTGAAACAGAACTGTATCTATGGGTTTGTGTCAATGTTATTTAAGTGTGCATTTGAGAGTGTTTAAGATGGTCTGGGTGGTTGAAGTTGATTTGTGTGATGGGGTGCTTCAGCATAGCTTATCCGTTATGTAGGTTTAAGTGCCCCCTTCAGAGTGTCAGCTCAGCCCCACAATCTCCATTACTGACCCAATATGCAGTAGTGTGCCACCAAAGGCCCTACCGGTACCTGCAGGACCCAGGGGTCTGATCTGAACACCATGGGCCCAATCCTCACTAGCAGAGAGAGAGCGAGACCAATCTAAATTTAAGGGTTCTGTCAACCCCTTACTGGGCTTCAGGGGCTGTGTTATTCCTAAACTAGGTGGAATGGGCCCTGTCCTCACAATTGGTTTACATGGTCCCAGTACCCCACAAAGAAGAAGGGAACAAATAGAAAGAGCAAAAGACAAACAAGGATAGAGAAAGGTAGAACAAAATTAAGATGACTGCTCCCTTATGGCCACATGGAAGCAATTCTCTGTGCTCATGGGTTTTATATGGGCTATAAGTCTGTCTCTTTTACCAATGGCAGGGCGGTAACAGATGATAGATGGTGTGTTTACCAGATTAAGAGGGCCTTGAAAGAGCAGAGAGGTAGGGCCCCTTGCATGGTCAGACCCAGTACACAGTATTGTTTGTACCCCCCTGATAGAACTTGTGTTATTGTATGATGTTAGCATGAGTGTGTGTGTATTAGTGTATGGTGATGATGAGTGTGTATATATGCTTTAATGACTGGAGTGTATGTAATCTTATGTGTAATCTTAGTGTGTGTAATCTTATGGTGTGTTAATGTATGGCGATAGAGTGTGTGTTATTGTATAATGTTAGCATGAGTTTGCATGATACTGTATGGTATTAGAGTGTGTATGTTAGTGTATGGTGTTAGAATGAGTGTATGAGGTTAGACTGTCGGGAGTGGGCCTAGGGTTAGTTGTGCCCAGGAGAAGAGAAGAGGGAGAGGAGGAGTGGGAGTTTGTGTTCTGAATGTGACATTTAAGAACAAATTGATGCACCGTTAAGATGACCTACATAATATTTGACTTCTTAGCAAGCTAATACAAAATAGAGAAGCTAGATGCTAACAAAGAGAGATTCTCTGGAAAGAATCCCACCAATCTAAATTGCTTTCAACAGTCTAAATGAATATCACTCTGTCAGGGTGGTCTCATCCGGGGCCTGACATTGTTTCCAAGATTAGTTCATCAAATGTTGACACCCTGCTGCAAGATTCAGATACATGGACCAACTGTGTCTCATTGGATTACACCAAGTTTCCTGAAGTTAAAATAATCTCCGGCGTGTCTGCATAGCTTCCTGGAACAATTACACAACCTTGAACGAACACTATTGTAATGGGTAAATGTTTTAAGTAAAATATATTACATAAAATATAATAAATTTCACCATTTCTATAAATCTTATCTTGCAAATTATTTGGTGTTATATATAAGGTATACGGTACTCATCAGTGTTGTAGTCACCTAGGGTACCTATAGATTAGATCATATAAAAGTATCTGTATGTTGTATTGTATTCTAAAAGTGAAGAGCTCGGGTTAAGCTCTATTTAGGAACCATTGCAAATAAATACACAGATAATCACGAAACATATATGGGAACATACTATATTTATTTAAATGTGAGGATAAAATAATGACAATTTACTATATGCACCATTTCTTTAATCTCCAGCTGTGGTGCCTCCTTGTAGCTTGATGCACCAACAATTTGGTAAAGAGTTTGCTTTTCTACCTTTTATCAGTTGAGTCAATATAGATTCACAATCTAATAAGTCACTTTCTGTATTACCTTTTAATTTCAAGAAGGGTTAAAGAGTGTCCAAATGTTAAAGCCTCATACAGTACAAACTGATTGTGGAGAATGGATGAATTTCAGTTCAAAGCTTAAACACAGAAAAAAAACCACTTTCATTAAACATTTAAATAGTGAAAGGGTAGAAGTAAAGAATCATTAAGAGAATTGTTAGGCTTGTAGTGTGCCAGGTACTTTTTTCATACTCTCTATTGTTCAATGCACCTGTTTGATCTCCCCAGAAAGTGGTAGATGCATACCAGCTGGTGCCTGTTTTGTAGAAGAACTGTACTCACTCCTGCCGTACCTTGAAGTGTCTGGTAAAAAAAATGGCATTTGAGTTCAGGTACCTACAATATGAATATAATATGTGTAAATATGTAGAATATATGTAAATAATCCTTAATATTTCACAAGACAAAAATAACTTGCTTATTGTATTGATTGTCTTTTAATTGATTCATGCCAATTGTTGGTTGCTATTGATATTGCTATTGGATAAAGTCCCCAAAAGATTAGTATAAAACCTTCCTCTTCCTTTCTACACAAAAGATTAGAGGATTTTGATTTGAATGACTTATTTAACATAAGTGCACTGATTATTGTCATGGATTAACACAAACATATGTAAACCCTTCCACTTTTTGTACCTCAAATACCAGAGCCATTTTGCCATTTTTTGTCATATGTCGATTCAACTATTAACCCCTTAAGGACCAGGCTGTTTTTTTACTTTTTGTACCCTTTGGAACCGAGGCTGTTTTTGCGGTGTTCGTGTTTAGATGTCATTTTCTCCTCACCCATTTAGTTTACCCTTACAAGTTATATAATGTTTTTTTGAGGACAAGAAGGGCTTTCTTCAGATACCTTTGTTTTGATCATATTATCTAATTTCCTATAAAAAAAATAATAAAATATGATGAAAAATTTAAAACAAATTCTCACTTTTATTTGAAAAATCTTTTACTCATCCAAAAAAGCTAATGAAAAAACCTGGTAAATTGATTCTACTATTTGTCCTGAGTTAAGAAATACCCAATTCTTTTATGTTTTTTTGCTTTTTTCTGCAAGCTATTGGGCAAGTAGCATTTTGCTATTTCAAAACCAATTATTTTACAAATCTGGTCATTCTTCCCTCATGTGGTATTTCGGCTATCTTTAAAGCCGACCAATGCAATTTACCCCACCAAACCATATATTTTTGAAAACTAGACACCTCAAGGTATTTCATATTTTAACCCTTTCCATGCACTGATTTTACTAACAGCCTTTCTCAATCTTTGTGGTAGTAATTTATTTTGTGTTTTTGTATCACAAAATTTGCGCTTCAGGTATGGATTTACATCTCCTGGTGTATGTCACTTTCAAACCCCAATATGTGTTCAGCAACATCTCCCGAGTACAGTCATACCCCCCACGCATGGGTTTGTCGGGTTGTTTGGGAGGTAAAACGTCACATTTAGGAAGTTTTCATTTTTTTACTTGGAACTTTTGTACTTCAGGTACAAGTATAAGGTATAGCTCCAGGTATACGTCACTATCAAACAAAACCATGCATGGTTTTGTCTGGTGTTTGGGGGATAAAAGGCCACATTTGGGATGTGCACTTTTTTCCCCATTTTCTGTGCCTATGCCCTATCTTTGAACCCAGCCACTCCAATTTACCCCATCAAACCATTATACACCATATAACAGTCCTCCCTGACTTACCAGTGCTTCTGACTCCCTGGTGTCTGATGGGGGCAGCGGGTGGAGGCCGGCGGAACTACTTCCGGTGGCGCTTCTATGTCTGAACACCGGAAGGTCATGTGACGCCTCGGCAGAAGTCCCATCAGTAGCGGGGGTTGTCTGCGTCCATTGAGCGGACAGCAGAAGTTCGCCGGCTGCCAGAGAAGAGAATTCCCTGCAGTGCTGCGGGAAATTCTCTTCTCTGGCAGCCGAGGAAGGTCTGCACGATGTGCATAGACAACCTCCGCTGCCCACACTTCCGCTGGGTGAGGTTACCAGACAGGAGGATCTGGGTCCCCTGCAGCCCTGCGGGGCATCTGGATCTTAGTCTCATAGTCAGACCTCTATTTGAGGTCTGATTATAAGACGACTTCGCTCTGAAAAAAACCTTGTCTTATAATCGAGCAAATACGGTACCTTGGGATGTCTAACTTTCAGCAGATGGGGCTGAATGATCAGATTTGGAAAAAAATGGTTTTGAAATAGCCAAACGCTACTTGTACTTATTGTCCTATAACTTGCAAAAAAACAAAAACATAAAAACATTGGGTTTTACTAAACTTAAGATAAATAGTAGACTCTATTTAGCAGTCTTTTCATTAGCTTTTGTATATGAGTATTTTTTGTAGGAAATTAGATGATATGATCAAGAAAATTGTACCTGAAAAACGCCCTTCTTGTCCTGAAAAAAACAATATATAACTAAACTATATTACAGCTAAACACAAGCACCGCAAAAGTGTGAAAACAGCCTTGGTCACAAAGGGTACAAAAAAATAAAATAAAAACAGCCTGGTCCTTAAGGGGTTAAAGGTAACTAAATTAGGTGGCCGGCAGAGGCGGTTTGAGCTTCGTGGCTCTCAGAGGAGTTCCTCTTGACAAGGAGAGTATCGTCACATCGGAGGAGAGCAGGAAAAAAATATAACCCCCAAAAAATGTAAGGGGATCCATATACGAGGGAGGGGGGTGGCTGGGTTTTGGCATTACAAAATCAATATAAACAGGGGGGGGTGGCTGGGGGTAATACACATTCCAGTGGAGCATCACATTAACCAATACAAAAGGGGTGGGGGCATCAATACACAAGGGACGGGGTTGTCTGGGGCATCACATAAATCAATACACAAGGGTGTGGGGGCATAAATGCACAAAGGGGGGCAATACACAAGGTTGTGGGGGAACACATTAATCAATAGTAAAGGGGCAATGGCTGGGGCATCAATACACAAGGGCAAAAATACAAGTGTTACATTTTCTTAGTGTACTGATTCCTCCCAATCCCATTATTTAAGATTTTATCTAGTATTATCTGCTGAGCTCTGATGTAATCTTTATCCGGCACACATGGATGCCGAGGAGTTAAGATTCTTTTCATTCCCAGGTACTTATTTGGGCCTTTTAACACGTTTGGTTCCTGGGATTTTAATAATAATGAAATATAGTTTTAAAAAGAATGATTTACAGCTATTTGGATGGTAAATAGCGTGGCTCAGATAGGCATGTGTAAGGGGTAAGGCGTGTGGGCACAAGAGCTCGACCATGCGATAAAATACATGGGGCTGGTGTCTAAATATTTCCAGGGCTGCTTTTCATTCCCAGTCCGGCCCTGCCTACTTCCCAACATAGCACTAAGCCAAACAGAAAGCAATTCAGCAGTTCTCAGCTCTCTTGTCTGAGATAAAGGAGTGACTGAACTACCACTTATGTTGCGGGAGCGGGCGGGATTGGACACACATGTTACGGGAGCGGGCGGGAGTGGAACACACACATTGCGGGAGCAGAACACACACATTGCAGGAGCGGGCGAGAATGGACAAAAAAACAGGAGCGGGATTAAAAAAGCAGTCCCACGCAGGGCTCTACCTGGGGCTTCAATTTTGTTAGTAAAAGCAAATAAGATTAGTCAGACTGTATGTACCTACCATCCATCACTATACCATACTTTCTGGTACAATATCTATACATTGTTACATTGAAGCAGATTAACCTACTTTTACTGTGAAATATTTGTTAAAAAAAAATTATAATAATAGCAGGAAGGCACTTGCCCCCCACCATGAAAGTTGTCCAGTGAACCTAAATTTTAACACAGACCCCCCCCATTGAAAATACTCCCATGAAGACCTTTTGGCTTGGTTAGGGGGGAGCTGTAATACAGGTTTCTTTACAGTCAATTTTGGCTTTGGGAGTGCTGAGTGTAATATAGCAATTTTATCATGTATATAAGTTATCATTTCACCATGTTTAAATATATACAAAGATGTTGCCTATTAAATGCATATTATTTGGACCATTAAATGTGTGCAGTCTCTGTGTCTCTATCTATCTATCTATCTATCTATCTATCTATCTATCTATCTATCTATCTATCCTCATCTATCTATATCAACATATGTAGTTACTCTCTGGATCATATGGATAGGCAGATATGCATAACTTATTGTGATATTTGGCTTACTCTATTGCACTCAATATTACTCTTTTCATAGAATGGATGATGATGATAAAGATGGAGCAAAGCCATTTTCTCCTCAGAAACCTCCAAGCTGACACAATTAATATGTAAGTACCCTCTAAACAGCAAATTAATGGGTATTATTTTAACTTTAAAATGTAATAAGATTGTGCCAATGCCAGATTTGACTTTTTTGGGGACGCAACAAAGGAGAAGTGCTTACTTTTCTTTTTTCATTATTATGTTTCTCCAATTTTTTACATCTTACAAAAATATCTGCAGAGACAGATGTTGCAAGGGAAAGAGAGATCATTTTTACCATTGCATATTTTACTGGTTTCAGGTACATAAGTGACATGGATATTTGGGCACATCCCTATGAAGATAAGAAAATTGGGGAGAATGGAAAGGCCAAATTTTTTAGAATATGGTTGTTCTGTCATAAAATTATAAAAAAACTAAACAATATCTGGTAATCCCAAAATGATGATTTTTACATAACAATATTAAGCATTTCTCTATATACAGTATGTGCTTTCTTAAACGGTATTTATTGTAAAATATCTTGCCTGTTGTAGTTGTTAATAAAAAAAACTATTTAATCATCAATAGCTGACAAAAGCTAATTTTAACTTGGGAGAATAGAAAGAACATTTAATTCAAGTCATGAAATGAAATCTGTTAAAGGAAGCAAAAAGCTACGGAATGTGAATGTCACTGTTTGTGTTGTGTTTCATTCTAATGGAATGTGAAGTTCGGTATATCAAAACGACCCTATCCTCATGTCCCTCATCTCACAAGGTTGTGACTCTGACACTACAACTAAGAATAGCATTGTTTTTAAATATAGACTTCCCTCAGCAATCTTCTCATCCCAATAATTCCTACTTCCATTTTATGTTGCTCTCTTCTTCTGCTTTTAGCAGCTAGGGAGATCATCCTAATTGTGATTCTTTCTCTCTCCTTCCTTCTTATACCTCTCCCAGTAGGCATTGTTGCAACTTCAAAATCTTATTCACATACCCTACATTGATCCTATTCGTGTTCATGTTGCTTGTCATTCTTGTCCACTCTTGTACCAGGTCTAATAATCCCCTCTCCAATGGATCTGTCTTTGTGTACTAAATCCAAGGGTACGTACTCTTTGCTAATCATCCTAGAGCATTTTTATTCTTTTGACACTTTGAACCACCAATCATCTATTTCAAACCTTGCACAAATTAGCTCTCCTTGACACAATTCTACCCTGGTTCTCATTCTACCTCGTTAATAACACTTGCAGTGTCTCCTTTTTCTAGAAGATCATAGTCCCTGTTTCTCCTCTCAATTGGCATAACTTATCTTACAGTTTGCTCTACTATGATCTCTTCCCACTACCTATCTTTTTTCTTGCTGACTACAATGTTTCTCCTACAAAGATCTTCATAGCAGTTCTCCCACCCACTTGGTTATAAGTAAAAACCTGCTTGGTTCCTCCACTCCAGCAATCTATGGCCATATGGAATCCCCTATATTGATGCCACAGATAGGTGGTTTTAAATAGTATTTGCAGGGTGTGTGCCGATTCATTGCTTTGTTGTATTCACTATAGTTCATGTCAGTACATATGTCTTACTAATATAGTTTATTGAAATAATGTTTGTACTGGGACAAAATTGTGTGTCTGTTCCACCTCCACATCTGTGCTTTCATCTCATGAGTATTTACCCCACTTCCTTCTACATTGTAAATGAATTGAGCAGTGCCCTACTCATCTCTTGTAAGTCCAAATTGTTTTCCTTGTCCTGGTTGCCCTTTGTACACTACTGTGTAATATAACAGCAATATATTGATCAATAAAGAACAATAATAATTGTAATAAAAACTATCCTAATTGATTAACCTGTTTTTTCTAACTTTAGAAAGTGGAGCAGACATTACTTAGAAGAAGAAAGGATGCTGTCCTCGTAATTTGCCTTATCCATGACTGCAAAATGGATTCTTTTCACAATGTTGCAGAAAATCTTGAAGTTACACAGACTGAATCCTGCAAAGTTACAAAAGCATTGGAGGAAGAGAATTTGATCTCCCCTATTCAGAATTCAAACTTGAAACAGCTTATCAATGACAACTTGGACAGTGAGACAGACTGCTCTAAGTATTCTAAAGCATGTCGTGACAGCATTATGACTGAGCCAATGATAATGGAAGAAGGGGATCAGAGGGTGTTTATAAATATAGCAGGCCTCAGATATGAGACACATCTCAAAACACTCAGTGAGTTCCCCGATACTCTTCTTGGTGATCCACAAAAAAGAATTCATTATTTTGATTCCATGAGGAATGAATACTTTTTTGATAGAAATCGCCCAAGTTTTGATGGGATTCTATATTACTACCAATCTGGTGGGAAAATAAGGCGTCCAGCCAATGTCCCCATAGATGTCTTTGCAGATGAGATTATTTTTTATGAGCTTGGCAATGAAGCTTTGGATCAGTTTCGTGATGATGAAGGTTTTCTGAAAGATCCAGAAATACCTTTACCTACAAATGATTATCATAGACAATTCTGGTTGCTCTTTGAATATCCTGAAAGCTCAAGTGCTGCAAGAGGCATGGCTCTCGTATCTGTTTTGGTGATTGTCATCTCCATACTTATCTTCTGCATGGAAACACTGCCAGAATTCCGAGAAGACAGAGACTTTCAGATCTTCAGAGGCACAGGCAATTCCACTGAATACCTAGCCTACTTTAGCACCTTCACAGATCCATTTTTTATGATAGAGACTACTTGTATAATGTGGTTCTCATTTGAACTAATTGTCAGATTTGTTGTTTGTCCAAGTACCTCTGAGTTCTTTCAGAACATCATGAATATAATTGACATTGTGTCTATCATTCCATATTTTGTAACTTTTATCACTGAACTGGTCAAACAGACAGAACCAAATGGACAGCAAAACATGTCATTAGCTATTCTACGGATTGTTCGTCTGGTCAGGGTATTTAGAATCTTTAAGTTATCTAGACACTCTAAGGGGCTTCAAATTCTAGGGCAAACACTCAAAGCCAGTATGAGAGAACTGGGATTATTAATATTTTTTCTCTTCATTGGTGTAATTCTTTTCTCAAGTGCTGTGTACTTTGCAGAGGTTGATGAACCTAGATCTCAGTTCATTAGCATCCCAGATGGATTTTGGTGGGCTGTGGTTACTATGACAACAGTTGGTTATGGAGATATGTGCCCTATTACTTTGGGGGGAAAGGTTGTAGGTACTCTTTGTGCTATTGCAGGGGTCTTAACCATTGCCTTACCTGTCCCAGTGATAGTATCTAACTTCAATTACTTCTATCATAGAGAAACTGAGAATGAAGAGAGACAAAGTATACCAGTTGAAATGGAAAAGATAAGTTTAACTAATATCACTCGTTCAGGAAGCACATCTTCCCTAAAGAAAGACAATGGTTCTTGTATGTCAGAAAAAAATGGCAGAAGCTAGACCAGGTAGAAGACGCTGTGTATTGTCCCTGTACATCTTGAATTCTGTTTCAATACATTAAAGTCAGATCTCTATTTTTAAGTAATGGGCTAAAATCTGAAACTGATACATGACTCCAGTGTTCTAAACTGCTGAGACAGACTAAAATTTGACTCGCCCAAGCCCCTCCAAAAAAATCTTCTACAAGTAATAACTATGACTATATAATTTCCTATGACCATAATCAGGGCTTGAATGCACACTAACTTCAAAAAACTATACTAACTATTACCATACAAATGATGAAACCAGAAAAACCACGAAATAACCTTAAAATTAGACTACACTCAGTTCACACGTATATCCACTTAGTAACTCCATATTTGTTCTGAAAGCTCTAGAAACCACAGTCGATTATCGTGTCTTAAGGTCAGCGTGTTTAATCTCTGGACAATTAAGTGGCTTTTAGTTACGTAAATCACATAAATACCGATTGATCAGAATACAATATGTGTGAATACCTTAGACAAAGATTTCTGGCCCCCAAAGAGGCCAGAATGTTTGTAAATGGGACCTTTTACCATCCTGTCCAATATTGTCTGTAATAAAGCATTAAATATGTAAGTAATACATGCTTAATGCTTTATGCTTTAGCTGAAACCTCACAACCCTTTAATGGTTACCTACTTTAATGTATCATGCAAATACTGACCTAATCAAGATCCTGTGTGCAATGAAATAAATGTGCATAAATACAGATGCAGCAAATGCAGTTCAACATCCCAATTGAGAGCCATGTATTTTTTATATTGCATGCCATATATAATGTTAGCGTTCCTTCTTGAAGTAACTGCAAAGGTAAATGCAAAGGCTAAGTATACAAGATGATACATATCAACTGACACCTCGATAAGTCTTTTTTTCTATTCGAATTTGTGTGTCATCAAAATGATCAAAATGTACAGCTTAAACTATATTCTTCCGCTTATCATGCTGACTTCATTGAGTCATAACATGTCAAATAAAGCACTTTAAAGACAATTTAAATATGTGCCTAGAAATCATGGACTATGTAATTTTTAACAGTTACAGATTAAAATGAAATTTAATCATTTCAGAATTAACCAACAAATTGTCATTTATTTAGATGTTAAAATAGCTTTCAAAATAAGAGCTCATAGATACACTTCCACGGCTGCATAACTTGTACACAAGACTTATAGTTTACTTTTTCTTCATTCAGCCTCATTCCACAGTTGAAAGTGTCACTGCTAGGTGGGATGTCCATGCTCTCTTTATTTCAATGGAACCTCTGGAAATCAGAGCTGTTAACAGGTCTCTCAGTCAACGTATTCCAACATACACAAATGTGCTTTAACATCCACTCACTCTAACATCATAAACTTCAGCATATATACACTTTCTGTCTGCTTCCATGCGTCCGAATTCCACTAAGTTAGGCATAAACCTTGACAATTTTAACACCACGTACTTACACACACACATGCTAACACCATAAACTAACATACTCCCCTGGGTGTATGCTTACTTTCTACTGAGGTGATGCCCCCACCTGCACAATTCACCCCATGTCCATTTTGAGGCTATTGGGTGCTAGTCCTGTGCTATGCTCAGCTGGCTCTGCTCCCTTTTCTCAGTATTACTCCACCTATAAAGGAGGAGAGATGGAGCTCTTGGGTGTGAACAGGGGCATGCCCTGGTAAATTAGAAGGTATGCCTTCTGCAGAATGAAATGCTTACAGTATAAAATTAAGGTCTGTGAAAGTACAGAGAGCATTGTATCTGCTTAATGGTATAGGCACTTGAAATTAAAGTTTTTATCAATACATTTGCATCAAATAAATAGAACAATGTCTAATGATCATTTGTTGTCTAAAGGGGTACATTGACTGATGCACAGTGCACAAAATATTTTCAGTTAATCTTCTTAGGTATGGTTGTTTCATTTTATTATCTACTGTCAGATGAAAGAGAAAAAAACAGCCTTTCATAGTTTTCTTTTTTATATCTGAGTGCATTTTTTCAATTTGGATTCCTTTGTCTTGTAGACAAAAATGAGATGTTTCCCTTCACAAAATATTGGCAACTTGTTATAACAACCTTGCAAATGGGAGCAGTACAACAAATTGCCAGTTATCAGAATGGTGTTTTCCTAGTATTTGTCCTCATTCATTGTCTTTCTCATTCAGTTACTATTTTTTTATTAGTCAGTAATAATTAAAACTAGAAATCTCTGCTTTTCTGCATTATGCTTAAATACATTGTCATGTATTTTTGCATTAGAGCGCCACCTACAGGTTCAGTGCTTTTATTATTGTTTCAAACTCCTTTTTATTAAAAATGCTCAATGTACACTGACACCTGTTGGTTCATACCCTATTATTTGGAAAAGGGCATATTATTATTACATTGGGTTCTATTTACAACTTAAAGTCAGTAATTTTAACTAGCAACTCCTGCTGTGAGAATGTCACTAATATAAGTTTCTTTTATTATCCTCCACCTTCTCCCTTCCTTTTCTCCAGAATTTTAGTATTTTGGTGGGCCTGGCTTTAGCATCTGCTCTGCACAATTATTACAAATTGCCCCACTGTTCTCTTGGCTGTTTTCAAATGGAGGTGTTTATTGAGTTGTCTATTCAAACAACTTCTAGCTTTGTGAGGAGCTTTCAGGGCTAAACGTGTGATGATGTGGCAGTGCTGGCACGTTAAGCTCAGTGGTCGTCTGATGGCCTAAGCACAGTGGATATGAGTGGCTGCACTCTGCAGCTTCTTGGCCTTTTGGCTATGGCCAATTTTAGTATAGTTTCAAAAAGAAAACATGCAAGGTAAATAAAGACAAAAATTGCCATAGCTGAAATTGCAAAGTCCTTTGAGTGCTGACAAAAAAAATAGTGCAGCTGAAGGTTCCAAGCGCAGAATGCAGAGGTTAGACACGGAAGCACCTTGGGTGTTCTAGAGATAAACCTTATTTTTAAGGTGTTGTGCATTGTGTATCCAAAAACTGGGTGTTTTTTTTGCATTTTTACATTGTTTCTTAAACCATGATTCTCCTTTTTAAAGTTTTGTGTACCTACACAAATTATATTATACACAACTTATACATATATTGTAATGATGGTAGAAGAGGTCATGAAAGAAAGCAAGAGGACAGTTAGGGGTGTAGTTAGACAGGAGGGGATATAGGGGGTCAGGAGTTTGAATTTGAATCTGAAGGGTATGGAGAGCTAATGCAGTGCTTTAGGACAGTGGAGCAACAGACAAAGAACGGTAACAGAGACAGAATAATCTCTCTGTAAGTCAGGAGTTTGAATTTGAATCGGAAGGGTATGGAGAGCTAATGCAGTGCTTTGGACAGTGGAGCAACAGACAAAGAACGGTAACAGAGACAGAATAATCTAGCTGCATTGTTGAAGATGGGTTAAAGCAGTAGGGGGTTGCAACAATCCAGATGGGATATCACAAGGGAGTTGATTAGTATTTTGGTAGTTTCTTGTGTAAGGAATGGGTGAGATATTTTTCAGGTGAAGGGGGGCAGGATTTGGCAAGGTACTGGATGTGAGGGATGAAGGACAGAACAGAGTCAACTGTGACACCAAGGCAGGGAACTTGGTCAGTTGGTTGGATGGTGGCGTTATCAACATTGATAGAGATGTCATGAGTGGATGGTGGGAGAACCATAAACTTAATCTTTAGGATGTTAAGCTTTGGGTAATGCAACAGCATCCATGATGCAATTAAAGACAGGTTAAAGATGTTGAAAGTTTGGGATGGGAGATATAGAGTAGGGTGTCATCTGCGTATAGGTGGTATTGGAAGCCAAAAAAGTAGTTGGCAAGCTTTTGGAATGAGTAAAGTCTTCCTGTGAATGAGACTTCCTCCACAGGTGTTTAGCACTACGCAAACATTTTAGAGGAGACAAATCTGTTTGGAATGGATGGTGTGGAGGGTGGCACAACTATACAGGTGGAGGTAGAGATGCATGAGGGAGGTGGTAGAAGTGTGTTGTAAGATGTGGAGTGTTAATGTCATGGAGGGTTTGGTAGATTTGTGGTGGTTTTTTTAGGTAGATGAGGTGTGGGAGGCATGGCAAGGTTGAATGTTAATAGTCTGTGGTCAGAGAGAAGGGAGAGTTGGAAAAGTCAGATACAAAGGTAGGGGAGGTGGTCCACTGTGAGAGACCAAGAGAGGAGGTGAGTGACAGATGAGGACAGGTTATCAAGATTAGTGTAGGGATGATGGAACAAAGAAAGAGAGCCAGGCAACAAAGTTATCCGGTAGATCACAGCAACATGCATGGCAGTTGGGGAGAAGAGACAGACAGGGTGTACTTCAAAAGATGAGAAGGAAAAAGAAGGAATTGGTGGCAGACACTCAAAGGTGCAGCAGGGGAAGAGAGCAATTCCAACCCCCCGCCTGTCTTAGGTGTGTAGCTGAGGTGCAGACCAAAGGTAAGAGATAGCAGCAGTGGAGGTGGTGTTGGAGAATGTTAAGCACATTTTGAGTTTGTTGCACACAGAGCGTGCATTTTAGAGGGTGCAGGGGAAAGGGGTCCTGGGGTTACAGTGGTTTGAGTTAATATTGGAGGGATTGCAGTTGTTTGTGTTAGTGTGGAAGTGCATGGACGGAGGTAGGCAGGAAATGTGGGTCCAGGGTTGGATTCAATGTCCCCTGAGCACAGAAGGAGGAGAATGCAGACCAGCAACAGGTAGGACTGAGATTTATAGTAATGGATTGCATTCACCTGAGATTGGTTAGTGGTGGGGAAGGTTTCAGGGGACACACTCTTAGCAACTGTAATTGAGCTAGACAAGGTGGCATCAGAGTTAACCTTTTAAAATCAGCAGGGTATGGAGACAGGCGAGATAGGGTGAAAATAAGAGGTTAAGCAGGAGATGGTATTTTTGTGTAAAAAAAGAACATACACCCTCTTTGAATTCTATGGTTTTACATATCAGGACATGATAACAATCATCTGTTCCTATGCAGGTCTAAAAATTAGGTCAATGCAATCTCAGATGAACAACAGCACATGACATATTATACCAGGTCATGATTTATTCACCAAAATAAAGCCAAAATAGAGAAGCCATGTGAAAAAAACTAAGTACACCTTATGTAGAACCTTCTGTTTGACTTTATCAATCTTTCACATCATTGGCCCACTCTTCTTCACAAACGGTGCTTCGGTTTATTGAGGTATGCATTTGTTTATGCACAGCTCTCTTATGGTCCAGCCACAGCATTGAGGTCTGGACTATGACTGGGCCATTGCAGCACCTTGATTCTTTTCTTTTTCAGCCATTCTGTGGTAGATTTGCTGGTGTGCTTGGGATCATTGTCCTGTTGCATGATGCAATATTGCCCAAGCTTTAGCTGTCAGACAGATGGCCTCACTTTTGACTATAGAATACTTTGGTATACAGGTCATGGTCGACTCAATGACTCAATGCAAGGTTCCCGGGTCCCGTGGCTGCAAAACAAGCCCAAATCATCACCCCTCCACCCCTGGACAGTTGGTATGAGGGGTTTGTGCTGATATGTTGTGTTTGGTTTTCACCAAATGTTGCGTTGTGCATTATGGCCAAGCAGCTTCACTTTGGCCTTGTCTGTAACTCCTGGGTTTATTGCAATTTCTCTGAGCATTGCACCTTGGGATAAATTTGCTGGGACATTTAATCCTGGGAAGATTGGCTGCTGTCTTGAATGTTTTCCACTTTTGAATAATCTTTCTCACTGTAGAATGAGGAACTTTAAATTGTTTGGAAATTGCCTTATAACACTTCCCAGATTGATGGACAGCAACAATTGCTTCTCTAATCGGAATTCCCCGGACCAGTTAACTGCTAAAACTTTGGCTTTTACAGAGGTGCTCACGCTTGTCGATGATCAATTAATCAAGGACGTTTGATTAGCAGCACCTGTCTGCTACTTAGCATCTTAATACCTAATGAAGCAGTAAGTATGTACTTAGTTTTTCAACACATGGCCATTTTGTTTTTATTTTTGTTGAATAAATCATGACACAGTATAATATGTCATGTGTTGTTGCTCATCTGAGGTTGTATTTATTTAATTTTTAGACCTGGTAAGGAACAGATGATTTCTATTATGTCCTGATATGTAAAACCATAGAATTCACACGACTTTAAGATTGGAGTCCTCCCTGAAAAATGTTTGTTACAGTTTGGCGATATCTTTAGGCTCCAAGAGTACAGGTTTAAGGGGCAAAAAGGAGAACACTCATACCAAATTTTGGTTTTGCAGTTAACCAAATATGGCTTCAGGCACTGGCCAGTCAAGTCAATACCACCCATGTGCTTACTGTAATCCGCTATGCAGTGACATTTTTCCCTTTAACACATGTTACATGTGTATTGTGAACAATATGAACATATGCTTGCATGTACTTGAGTACCAACAAGTGAATATAGTGCAAAGCCATCACAGAAGTGCATCTTTGCCTGGTCTGTACCTGCTGCTTTGGGAGAGTTTTCCAGTATTTACGAACAGGCTGCTGCCTTAAATAAAAAAGGATTTTTTTGAATAAAGGGACACTTGTATAATAGTTGTCCGTGTACATATGATACTCATTATTAGGAAGGAGTAAAATGAGGTCCCAGACAACTTTACCACTTGTCCCCACAGAGTTAAGGCAGACTGGGGATTTAACTGTGCATCTTTCCCCTTATAAATCCAAAAGGATCTCACTTTCTCAAAGATTGTACACTGTATATTATGGGTGTAGACTTCTCTTAATATGTTAGACAGGTTGTTTACAATCCATCTTATTTTATAAAGCCTGGCATATGATGGGTCAGTTCTACTAGGACACATGATGTTATCATAGAAATGTAGAAAGCAATGAAAATTAACCTATCTACGTGTGCTGTAAAAATAGGTGTAGCTAGGGCAGAGAAATGCTGTGGCTCACAAACGGCATTTGTGACAACATGGATACTTATGCCAGGTGTTGCTGTAAAAGAGGGGAAGTCGGTTACCACCATGTTGGCAGGCACCCAGGTCTCATCGCGGTGGACAGATGTCTTCACTGGAAGTGGCACTAGAGGTATCATATAGGGTCAATGTCTGAGGCAGTCTGTGTGTCACCGGACCAGTGAAGTGTATGCCTGCTCTGCTGCATACAATTAAGCTATTTAATTGCTGCTTTTTTAGGAGCGTTATTTTTTCTCCTTACCTACAAACTCAACCACCTTCGAGTTCCCTCCTAAACCTCACAAAAAGATTTTCGTAATAGGATTTTTAATTATTTTTCTCCCTACCTACCTAACAAACTAAACCACCCCTTTTTCCAACCAAATTATTTTATTATCCTGCCAACAAACTTAATTTCCAATTCCTCAGAAATGATTTTAAAAAAATGAACTAAAAGTGGTACAGCAGTTATATCAGGTTTCTCTCTGCTCTCCTCTGGAACACAATCAGAGTCAACCCCCTGCACTGGGAACAGACAGCAGTGCGCATGGGAGTGCGCATCGCAATGTAACACATGACATTCTATGCTGCAGGCAAAAGGGAAGCTTATTCAATATTTTATTTGGTGACAAGTAAGCCAAGTGGCTTAAACTAAGAGTGGGATGTGGGCCACCATTTTATGGTTAAGATATGGTTTACACACACCTGGGAGAGCCATGCATATAATCCTACAGTCCAGTAGCCCTTTTTCATTTTGTCTTTAAAACTATCCTGGATCTTTTTGCCTTTTTTCCCCTTGGTGTGCACTTATGCTTTCTCCTTAAAAATGGTATTATTCATTTTAATAGTGTACCCAAAGGCATAGGTTATGTGGTCCAAATGGGTCCAAATATATATATTGTGTAAATCAAGAGAGCAGACCTGGGATTTGTGTTGTAAATAGGTATTGTAAAAAAAAAAGTATTTTTTGGCCTAGGCCTGCCCCTTGATGTCACATTAGCCTGCTGAGCACAGATAGTTGCCTACAGGCTTCATGGCAATGGCATAGGGTTAGCCCTACCATTACTTGGTGGGGCTAAATTATGCTAATGTTGGCAACTATGCCATAGTTCTACACTATAGCTAAAAGCTGTTCCTTGCCTGGATTTAGCTGAGTGTGCATCACTTGGTTGCTTATAACTTAGCAATTTCTCTGTGAAGCTATTATAACAAATTTGTTAGGCAACACAGCTATGTAAAGAGTGATAAAACTTTAGTGTCTAAAAGTAAATAATCTGGAATATCAGGGTTTTCTAAAAAAAAAAGTCTGAAAAACATCGCTGCTGTACTGACCCTTTTATTATATTTTATTACATTTTATTATATTTTATTTAAAGAGTGAGCATTTGGACAGATATGACCTTTGCATATGTTTCGTATAACTAAATTGATTTTGTCTAGACTATATTTCAGTAAGTAGTAGTAGTTTAAACATCTAAAACTTTGTTATGAGCCCCTAGTAGATACATTTGAGAACTAAAATAGGTCAAAGCTAAGTGAATCATGGGAACGGTAAGAGGAATTTCACTCCCATCATTTTATATCAAACAACCTTCTAAACTAATATCCTTTAAAAGCATCATTTTCTCAATGCTTAAATATTACCTTATGACCTTTTGCATATCTACTTTTGAATTTCTGTCTTTGGTCCAAGGTTGAATTATGAATAGTCCTCTAGACCCATTTTTCATTTATGCAATGTTTATTTAGGATTTATGCATTTGTACATCATTCTTTCCATTATTATGTCTACTGCAATATCTCCAAAATGTGTAGTGTGCAGTATGACAACATATAAAACTAAAGAATCTGTTGTTTTTGTTTCCAAGGGCGTACATAATTACTCATCAAGTAGTGTCTGTTTGATCATAGATTCTTACTTAAGAACTTGTAATGTACTATTGATACATAAGAATAGTATTTTATTTATAGTGCTAGAGAACATTAAATAAAATTCCAAACCGTTTGTTGAAAAAGGTTCGCCAAAATTATGAATAAGTACATACAGAAAAATACCTTAATATGCAACTTGTATTATTGTGTTGAATGAAAGCAAAGAGGCTTTGCAGTAGAAAGTAACTAATTTGATATCTCTTTGTTTTGTGTGAATACATATCTTTTTGGGTATCCTGGGGCTCTGGACAAGCTTTCCTGGGGCCTGGGGGTCTGGACAAGCTTTCATGTCATAAAAAAAAATATATATATATATATATATGTAAAGGGAGCAAAGGCTTAATCTGTTTTCATGTGTGAAATTTAGTTTTATGTGTCTTTTTAAAGACAACTATTTATCTTATTGATCTTATTTTCTAAACTTTAACAAAGGTTTTCTAATGAAGGAGTATGAATGGTTTAAATACCATACTCTCTATGCTTTTAACCTGTGTGTAACATTTTGGAAAATCCCCCCCCCCATACTCATTACAAGGAAAAAAGTTAGAAGAGATAAATGATCAAAAGAAATTGAGACTCGGTATAATCTTATTTTGAGCTGTCTCCATGAATGCTTTTAAATATCGACAAAGTATTCTACCAAATGCAACACTGGCACAAGGAAACTGTTCAGATGATGAGACATTGATGCACATTATTTGGAATTGCCAATATGCACAAGAAGTTGGTATCATTTTAAAGTGGATTACAGGCCTTAAGAGGTTGTACTATTAAATGATTTTATGTGGCCAAATGGACTGTATCTCAAAAGAGAAGCTTTTAATTGCATGGAAGGCTTTTAACTGTGAATTACATAATTTCTTTGGGCTTAAGTAACCTGTGTTTTATTTATTAGACAGGAAAAAGAGTAACATTTATCAAAACAACGGGGCAATAATATGTGGAATACAATTTTCTGAGCTACTGTTTTAATTTGTTTTATTCTGGACTGTGACAATTCTCCCTTTTACGTCAGGATTTTTGCAGAGGGTCTTGTTAGCAACCACAGTCTTCAAGGGTAAATGGAGCCGAGGACATATCCAACATGCTTTCAATGTTTACTTGGCGAGAATAAACAGCAGTGGATATAAGCCAGTACAAAATAAGTCTCTGCTCTTGCTTGAGCCTGTGCCATAAACCGCAGCAACTTATCTCTAAATTAGGTGGCTTTCCCACCTTTCAAAAAAACAAACATCAACAACAAAACACAGTTTTATAGAAAGAAACCACTCATTGGTCCATCAGCTTTCCTACCTGGCATAACAATGGCTTCTCTCTGCTGTCAGGCTGATCCCCTTTTACACATTGCCTGCTAATTCATCATAGACGTCTGCGCGGCCCCAGTGATGCTAGGACCAGTGAAATCTGCAAGTAAGGGTGAGTGGGAGAGTGAATCAATGAGTTCTTAGGGGCAGAAATGGGACAAGCAGGCTATTTAGGGGGGCAGAGTTGGCATAGGCAGGTTGCTAAACGGGCAGACGTGGCGCAGACAGGTTGCTAAAGGGGCAGGGATGGCAAAAGCAGGCTGCTAAAGGGGCAGGCTGTTTTAGTGGCAGAGGCCACACTGCCGTCACTATGGGAGTTATGCTGTACCACCATCAATGTCTGCCTCAGTATACCGTGATAGGAGTTATGTCATATCTGTTCAGTAATTGTTATTTACTTAAACTTATTTAATTTATTTATATATTAATTTATTTTTTCAGATTTCTATTTTTTTTCAGTTGACATGCAATTTTCAAATGTATGTAATAAATATGCTTACCAACATGATTTTTTTTTTTTGGAAGGGGGGGGTGCCACATACAGAATCTGCCCTGGGTGCCAAATAAACTAGGTACGGCCCTGTGCAGTTGTGGTAATTGTGTGACATGTCAATGGAGATTTTTTCTCTGTACTGGCGCGAGAGAGAAATGCACCGTAGGACTGCTACAAAAATGGCTGCCCATTCTCGGTGAGTTAATGTATGGTAAGAAAGAAGCCAACCACTAGAAGATGGATTGCATTTAAGTAAAGAGGGTGGGAATGTGGGTTTTAGTTAGATATACAGTTCAGACTGTAGGCACGTTTAAGCAGAACACTCTATACCTTTTTACCTAAATTGTTATGTGATGCGCTACTTCTTAAATCCTTTCTATGCTTTTTACAGCAAAGAGGAATATGATGGCACTATATAAATCAATATAACTATTATAAAACAATAATAATAATAATAATGATGAGTATATATGAGATCAAGTTTTAGAAGTATGGCTTTATCTTACTAACAGTAATGAAGGTGAAAGCATCCACACTAGTGATTATGTGTGCGATAAAATATGGTTATTTATGGGTTTGGAGCTTGTCAGGTATGTTTTTGGTTATGTGGGTTTGAAATCGCTGTTTTACTTACTTTGGAATCATTTGGTATCTACGTGAATTGGAAGATTCACTTAGAACTTCATTTTGTTTGTTTCCTGAACAAAAGTTACATTCTGTCTAAATATTTAAACATTGGTTAAAACACAAAATTGAAAGATTGTTCTACATTTACAGTATATCTACATTATGGAAACATAATGATTTCCAGCATTCATTTGAATAGTTACATTAAAACGGGATATAAATCAGTGGTTTGGGCATTTCCTGCCAGTCAGAGTGGTGTATTTATCTCTGCCCCTCCACGGCTGCCATCTGTGATACAGGGAGCCAAGATATGACATCACATCCCTGTGGTCTCTGACGCAAAGGCGCACAGTCTGTGGAAGCTGCGCTGACTCGGCACAGCCTCCTTGGTGTAAACGGACTAGATGTAACCGGTCTATTTAACATCAACATACCAGGGGTCCTGATCTCCTAGGAGAATTAATTCTTACACCAATCAGCCGTAACATTATGACCATAGAAACATAGAAACATAGAAAGTGAAGGCAGATAAGAACCATTAGGCCCATCCAGTCTGCCTATCCTGACCTTATCCTATATCTAGCTTGGCCTTATGCCTATCCCAAGCTTGCTTAAAAGTATTTACTGCATTAACATCTACCACTTCTGCTGGAAGGCTATTCCATGCGTCCACTACCCTTTCCGTAAAGTAATATTTCCTGATGTTACCATTCAACCTTTGCCCCTCTAGCTTATGACTATGTCCTCTTGTTGCGGTAGTATTTCTCCTTTTAAATAAACTCTCTTCTTTTATCTTGTTGATTCCCTTTAAGTATTTAAATGTTTCTATCATATCTCCCCTGCCATGTCTTTCTTCCAGGCTATATATGTTAAAATCCTTTAACCTGTCCTGGTAAGTTTTATCCTGTAATCCATGAACCATTTTAGTAGCCCTTCTCTGCACTTTCTCCAGCATATCTATATCCTTCTGGAGATACGGTCTCCAGTACTGTACACAATACTCTAAGTGAGGTCTCACCAGTGATCTGTACAACGGCATGATACACATTTTTTCAACTTCCAACACATCAAATTTGAGGACAAAATGTTCACTTACTGCCTAATATATCCCACCCACTGACAAAGTGATAACAAGATTATCAGTGTTATTCACTTCACCTGGTCATAATGTTATCTCTTAAGGTTCACCCCAAGGTGAGTCCGGATGTGGACCTCCTGGTTCTCTTGTGCCTAGAGGCATACCAATCATACCCCACTGACGAGGCCAATGAAGATCAAAACATGCGCCTGGGGTGGTTGGTTCCTTCGTGCAGAGGAAATTTGCCTCTCATTTTGGTTCTGGACTGTCCGTTTGAATGGCATCAGACTGATACGTAGATGGAGATTTGTTCTCTGTAATAGAACAAGAGAGCTAAGATTTGAGATACTCCTAAGTAGCGACGCATGGTAAAGCAGATTATAAATCTGTTCTTGGTGAGCATCTCATATTATTTTTGTCTCTAGACGCAAGCTATTGTTTATTCCCCCTTTACCACTAGAGGTCACTATAATAACAAGAATATGTGTATGATATTTTCTGCTTTTTTCATGTAAACTATCGTAGACACATGGAAAGTGGATTTTTTTTAAACATATATATATATGTTTTTAAATGTATCAAGAATTGTTAATTGCACAGTCTTGCTGGAAAATTTAATCTGAAAGAAAAGCCAATTTGCACAGTTCTTATTCCATTTCTCTTTTAAACAAATAAATTATAATGAAATATACTGAAAATGTTTTTGCATCCCCAGTTGAGCGAGAAATGTTACAAGGAACTTTATTAAATGTTACAAGGAATTTATATCATGAAGAAAAAAAAGTGTTAATTACCAATTGCTTATGCCACTAAGTATTTGTTTGTTTCCTTCACCCACACAACAAAATAATAAGAGCATTGGGATGATAAAGTGCTCTTTGAGTTAGCTCTCATATAAAAGTATTTTAATGCTTGAGATTATTTTTGCAGTATACTTGTCTTCTATTAGTTCTGTTTTATGACAATAAAGAAAAAAGAAACATATACGGTGCAATATTGTTTTAAGGACAATGCCATTTTATCCCTTAGGTATTACACTTTCATTGCATGATACAGACACTTGAGATCAATACTGTGGGTCGTTGTTCCAAATTTTTAGGACAGCCAGCAAGAAGTAAAATGGGGGTCTTTTCAAACACATTTTGCATTGCATTTTGAATTTCTCTCCTAGGGTCATCATCCCCTGAGTACAGTGATACCTCACATGCATCGGTTTTTAAACCTAGGGCCTATGTCCTATTTGGGACTCTTAAGCAGCCCTCCAATTCAAATTATTTCCCAAAAAGTAAATATTTATGAATAGAAGACAACCCAGGGGATTCAGCTAGGGGCATTTTCATGCGGTCATTAGTTCTCTGCTTACATTTGTGGTAACTTTTTGTTCTTCCAGCATTTGTGCTAGGGGAGGTATAGGATGGTACAGGTGATTATTTTTTTCATTTATCTTTTTTATACTTTTAAAACTTGAAATATATATATATATATTTTTATTTTTGTATGTAGTATAGGTAGAGATCACGTATGGGTCTTTTTTTGAACTGAGAAAACCCTTGTGATGTCATGATGACATGCCTAGCTAATAGATATCACTGTTAACGAAGACTTAATAACTAGATAATACCTCTTGCCCTAAATATGTTCATAGCCTCTTTTCTGTAGTCCCATCTTAGGACAGCTGAATGTACCCAAATCTTATTATTATTATTATTATTATTATTATTGTTGTTACTATTATTATCATCATCTTTTACTTATACAGCACCAACAATTTACAAGTGCTTTTTACAATACATAGATTTAAAGGGTATGACAGAACTAGAATACACACAGATTTTTGTATTTTCAATTTTTTGTGCGGGGAATTCTCTCTGACAGTCGGAGGGTGTATGCGCGATGGACGCAGACAACCCCACTGCTAACCGCACCTCCTTCCTGCTGCAGCAGAAGTTGTGTACGCGAATTGCGTAAACATCTACCCGCTGCCCGGACAACACATCGGGGAGTCAGAAGCACCGGTAAGTTTGGAGGGGGTGTTAAGTGGGGGGCATAAGGCATTTCTATAGGCCTTTTAACGCCCTTTATGCCACTCTGCCTACAGAAATGCCTGTTAACCCTCTATATGCCACTCTGGCTCCTGAAATGCCTTATACCTCCCTATATGCCACTGTGCCCCATAATATGCCTTTTAACCCCCTAAATACCAGAGTGGCATATAGGGGTGTAAGGCATTTCTGGAGGCAGGGTGGCACATAGGGGGTCAAAAGGCATATCATGGGTCACAGTGGCATATATAGAGGGTTAAAAGGCATATCATGGGGCACAGTGGCATATAGGGGGTATAAGGCATTTCTGGGGCAGAGTGGCCAGCCTGGGGGCAAATGTGCATAACTGGGGGGAGCAGGTTGGAAAATAAAAGGAAATAAAAACAAAAAAAAATATTTTTCTCAATATTTAAAACAAATTGTTTACATAGTTTACATGAATTAACATTTACTAGTAAAAGTTTTTTCCTATAGGGTCATCTTATATTCAGGCTTTTTCTTTTTTTCCAAAATTTATATTTTTGGGGGGTCGTCTTATAATCGAGCAAATACCGTACATACAACCTTTAATCAATGTGAGGAACATGTGTAAGAGTTCAATGTATTTTCTCTTCCACTGTAGTGGACATTTTAATTGATACCATAAATAATTGAACAACTTTAACCCCTTAACGTCCATTGCCGGGTCAGGCACGTCATGCAAAACGGTCACTTAACGACCTATGACGTGCCTGACACGTCATCAGACTTAAACAAGCTTAGAAAGTGATCAACGATCACTTTCTAAACTTAAACGGTGTTGCTGTAATGCCTCGATGTCGAGATCGGCAAAAAGAGTAAAATAAATAAAATAAAAAAATAAAGTTTATTATTATGAGCAAGTGCTAAAATTAGCGCTGTATTAGCCAGATCCTTAAGGGGTTAAACATACATTTAAAACAACTTTTTGTTGAATAATAGATATGTGATTAACATGTTTCAACATTTGAGAATGCTTCTACTGAACAGATTTTTCCAATTGCCATTAAAGATATATAATTTTAGGATTTCCATCCTTGTCTCCTTTCTACCCTTAGGACCTGCAGTGCATTGTATTTTAAAGCTTGTCTTGCAGAAAAGAATTAGTGTAAGCATCCAGTTACTAAGGATTATGTCATCAAAACAGAAAATCTGGATCTTCTCAATAATTATTTACAGTAATTGATTGGATCAAGCATGCTCCAGATTACTATAAATAGATCCTATATTCAGAAACCACACTGTTGTGATGTCACCTAATTTGAAGCGGTATGTCTGAGGCCAATCTGATGCATATTGTAGTATATCAGAGATAAAAAAATCTGAAATGAGAAGCAACTGCAAACATTGCCTTTACAAAGGATCACTGAGACTTATTACTTGATCATATAAAATAAGTGCTGTACATTCTAGATCGAAGAGAGATTAACATATTTTTTATTCAACAATACAGCAACATCAAGTTTCAGCTGTGGGACTTCTGGCCGACCTTACACAAAGAACCACCTCAGGTTGCTCAGCTACAGTTTGCCATGAGGTGGCCACATAAGAGTTATGATAAAGACATGTGCTGCATTAGCATCCATGGATTTTACAGCTCCGAAAGGGGGAAAGAGCCTACAAATCAAAACTGTCCTGTGGTACATGAGATAGTTGGGAGCTATGATACAATTGTCCAATCAGCATGAACATATTATTAATTATAAGATCACTTTTCAATTTGTAACAACTATAATAAACTAAATAAGAATTTTATTTATTGTTTTCATTATGAGTAGAGTGCAAGGGAAATGGTATGGGCTGTGGTCTAAAGTATAAAGAGGCTCAACCTGGAAGCCAATTAAGCATCCCATAGGTGGTGGCAGCTAACATCACAGGACATGCGCTTTTGTTGATGATTAATTGGGCAGGGAGTGGGACATGCCACAATGCCACTCCAGCAACCCTGAGTTTCCCCCAGGTTCCCGGAGAAGCAGCACTTCACCAAGAGTCCCCAGGCCAAACCCAGAGAGTTCCTAGGTATTATAAGCAGTCCCACTACACATACAAAAACACTTGTGTGTGGGTGAAGTGAACGTGTTTGAGGCAAGTGGTTGGCCTTAGAAGCTTATTCTAACAACTCATCTGTGGTAGACACTAAATGTATGTCATATTTTAGCTATGCCAACATTTAAATATCCTCAATATGTGAAATATAATGGATCATCACAATCAGTTATAAAGTGTGCAAACCAGATTTTAAGAGACACCTAGCATACATAAGGCACAAATGGAAAATTTAGACTTTAGAATTACTAATTATGATTTGAAAAAGCACAATTAAGTAAAAACTGCAATATATATATATGCATTGTTATTTTACTTTGGAGTAACACACGTGCGTTTTATAATCTATGCCCATAACACAAGGCTGCCTAAAATGATCTGCCTGACACATTTCAAAGAATATATATTGTTGATGCCTATTTTTGAAATAACTCTATTGTAATCAAAGCCAGAATAAGGACTTACCCATCTGTTGAATTTCCATTAGTCAATGATTGAAGAGTTTTATTCATGCTGTAATAGGTGGATAACATATCATCCGACTGATTAGAGTACTTCTTTCCAGGTATGACAAACTCGAAACTTAAAATTAATGTTTTCCAGTGACAAATATTTGCCCTTCAGGATAAACCAAAAAAGATTTATTCAATATGTGCTATATTTACTTAGCCATATGTTAAATATACAACACACATAATCAGAAGAAAGAAAATAGGTGTGGAAAATAATTATTAAAATCTCAATGCATTGCACAGCACTGTAGAACCTGGAGCATTAACTACAGCTGTACATGAGAAGATTCAGCGATGGATGGACTACAAAAAATAGTCAGTTCTACATCTTCCACCAGAAATAGTATCACTCCATATCAAACCTTTATACTTTATACAATGACTTTATACAATGACAGTGGAAGTTGTTTTCTATTTTGTATTGAAACCAGACAGGTAATAGTTAGTAATTGGAAATATACATAAATAATGGCGATATCTGAATTAATCGAGGTTTTGGAGGACAACTAGATTATTGAACAAATGCCCCACAAACTTAATAATATTCTTCAAATGTATAACAAAATATGGAATCTTTGGTTGCTCCATGATACTATACGTGGTCTTGAAAATGTAGGCTCCTAAATGTGCTCTCTATTTGCATCCTATGAAGTACCTTCTTAGAAACTCAACAATAAATGGAAGAATGCCTTCCATTTCACTAGGGTTTGTGTGATCATCCAAATAGGGTTGTAACTTTCATATGCAGCAAACATTATGAAAGGAAAATGCACAGTTATTAACCTCCTCCATTCCCCTTTTTTCTATTTTTTTCTCATTTTATTCAGTTTTATTTTTTATATTGATATGAGATGGTGATGTGTGATAGTAATGTATCAGCATTTGTATTTTTTGTGTTTAACATATCCCTAACCCCTATGTTCTACTTTGTTCATGACACAAAAAAATTGTTAAAAAATCACATTTATATTGTATGGCATTTAGAGTAGGGCAGCTTATAGCTTCTTATTGCTTTTTATATACCGTATATAACATGATCCCCCTGTATGGGTGGAAATTTTTTGCAACCTAGAACTTTACACCAATTTTAGCAGTCCACAACTACCAGATTCACTAAACCAAAAAGAATGTGACTACAAAATGGCCAATTTAGTCCCACGTGTGTGGAAAAGATAATTATTATATTAAATATTCAACATGGTGGGATAAAGGTTTATCTAGAGTTAACAATCTGTTGAGCTCCAATGGGAAAGGGAACTTTAAATAGAATTCTCTATGAAACAATGATAAAAAGCACTATGTAATATGTCTAAGGGTTCTCACTGTACATAGCACTGGGAGGTGGACAGAAGGGTTCAACTATGTACCTTCCAGACTAGTGTCAAATGCTTTCAAGTATGTAACTTGGAACTATGTTTCAATTTGTAGAGTTCTTCTTGAATCCCTGGGGGGTGATATGAGATGCAAGTGCCCCCCAAATTGTTACAGCTAAATAATTAATAAGCAAATTTAAAAAATATTTTTTTTTAATAGTTACAGGTATACTTATTAATATAATCATTTGATCAAAGCCTGACTAGGAATAATGAGGTGGCCATGGAACTTTAAGGCCAGCGGCAGCCTGATAGCATAAGAGCAGCTGCAGCACCCAATCTGCCCCTGGAGAGGAAGAGTGGGTGAATTTACGGCACTGTCAGCCATCATCCCTCTAGGCATTTCTCCGATGTAAAAGAGGGCCAGTTCAGGTCTGCATTTGATTCCAACTATGGTGCATGGTGGTCTTACATGGTTAATTACAATGCTTTTTAGAAAATGCCAGCAATATCAGAATGATTGGTGTTAAGCACTGAAGCATTAAAGACTTTTTGTTCAAGGGTCAGCAAGGTTAAATTAGACTTAAAGACTGTGATTTCAAGGGGATTTGTGGTTTGTCATATTTGAGTAAAATATTCCCCCCAAAAAAACAATGTCTGTTGGTGCATTTATTTTGTAAACCACAGCTGAGCTCTGAACATAAAGTAAGATGAATTGTTAACTTTCTGACAGGTCCCAAGTGTAATAAGAATTAATGCACCTGAAATGACCCTATGGAAATCAATCTACAGTTCTGTAAACAGTTTGAACCTACAAGAATTAGCAATACATTAACATTAAACCTGGCTTCGGCTACATTTCTTAATGGGATTTTTCTATGTTCAGGATCTTATTCATAAGAATAGAGTAGATTCAAAACACCAGGGAAGTCTACATCGTACAAGAGAACCAACAATATGAAATTTACTTTCAGTTCTTGACAAGCACAGATTTGCTCAACTACACATCACATTGTTTCCAGTTACTAAAATGTTAATGCTTAAGCCACAGTAGTGAACCAGGTACCAGTTCCCTTTTCATCCCATCTCAAGAGGAGGCTCAGATCTGTGGGTCTCAATCTCAAGATCTTGAAAGATTAGCTAAACCAAAATAGTAGCTTCTCTAAGGATGAGAACCTCTACACCGACCCCAAATTTAGGCCATCAAGTGTGCAGCTGGCCTGGTTGAGTTTATTCAGAGAGAAGACATACAGAAGATATACAAGGCATGATGTGATGCAGTTCTGAAATTAAACATCAATAGCTTAATCAAATATACAGATATAATATGGGCAGGCCCGGACTGGGACAAAAAATAGGCGCAGGCATTTAAGCCTGAGCAGCCCATATTTATTTATTTATTGTTAAAGCCCACCCTTCATGTACCATCTTTGCATTTAATCATTCACACAAATCATTAACACATTCATTAATGCAGTCTCACAAATCATTCAAGCAATTCATCCACACATGAATTCATTAATTGTCATACGCATTCACACAATTCATCCACACATTCATTCATTCTCATACGCATTCACACTACCCCCTCTCATCATCTTATCTGCCCCTTCTCACTATGTTCCCCCTTTTCACTATGTAACCCCCTTCCCCACTTCTCAATATGTACCGCCTCTATCTATCCCCTCTCCCCCTTTCTCACTACCTAACCCCCCTCTGCCCCTTCTCACTGCAGCCCCTTCCCTCACCCTATTTACCTTGTTGCCAGAGCAAGCAGCAACTGCGACCGCGCCTGTGGCAGGGCAGGATTGACTTAGGGGCTGATGGAGCTGCAGCTCCAGGCTCCTACCTTAAAATAGGCCCAGTCAGGACCGGACTGACTGGGCCTATATGGCCGCATTAAGGCAGAGCCCCTTAAGCCCGCCGCAACTGCAACCGGGTCCGCCACTCTAAGGCAGAGCCGGCCTTAGGTGTTCTGGCGCCCTGTGCGGACTACTCCTCTGGTGCCCCCCCATCCCAAAAAAAGAAAGGAATAAAAACTTGTAACAAAACTCCCCTTTCTCACTATCTATCCCCCTGTATCACTATCTACCACCTCTGCCTCTTCTCACTGTTATCATTATATACTGAGGCAGACATTGACGGTGGTACAGCATAATACTTATCACTATATACTGAGGCAGAAATTGACGGTGGTACAGCATAACACCTACCACTATATACTGAGGCAGACATTGACGGTGGTACAGCATAACACCTATCACTATATACTGAGGCACACATTGACAGTGGTACAGCGTAATCCCTATCACTATACATTGAGCCAGACATTGACAATAGTGCAGCATAACCCCAATCACTATATACTACGCCAAACATTGTTGTGGTGTAGGCCTACCACTTCATTGTCTGGCTTAGTAGTAGGGATTCTGGACTGAAACCGAAAATGCAGCATTTACCTGTCCGAAACCGAATATGACCTCCCCACACCATAAAAAAAACCCTTTTATTTAAAGTAAGTAACACACCAAAATAGGACAAAACAATTAAAAAACAATATTATATGTATATATATATGATTGTTAACAGCAATCACATTCCTATCATGCCCAGGCATACCCAGATTCCAGGATGTACTCGCAGACTTGGCATGATAGGAGTATGATTGCCCTATCTACCCCTTCTCACTCCCTTCTGCCCCATCTACCCCTTCTCACTCCCTTCTCCCCTATCTACCCCCTTTCCCCCGTCTCACGCCCTTCTCCCTATCTACCCCCTCCTAACTATCTACCCTCTCCCTCTTTGAAGTTCACTTACCTTTCAGGAGTCCTGCGGTGAGGGTGCAAGGCCTCTGCCTCCCAGCTCTGCCACTGTATGGAACAGTATAGAGTGATGGGAGTTATGATGTACTTTTAGAGCATAATTAGATCATGAAAAAGACATTGGAAATGGTACAGCATAACACCCATCACTCTCACACACTTACCAATCCACACATATATACCAATCCACACGTATATACCAATCCACACGTATATACCAATCCACACGTATATACCAATCCACACATATACACTAATCCACACATATATACCAATCCACACATATATACCAATCCACACATATATACCAATCCACACATATATACCAATCCACACATATATACCAATCCACACATACACCAATCCACACATATATACCAATCCACACATATATACCAATCCACACATATATACTAATCCACTCTCACTGAATATTTTCCTACCTTTCCTCTTTTCTCCTTACAGCTCCTTTTCCTCCTCTTCGCTCCTCTTCTTCAGTTCTTCTGTCTTCTCTGTCTTCTTCCGGTTCAGAGGGCACGGACAGCGGTGGGCGCGGCTTCAGTGTTGTGCGCCGGGATCTGACAACAAACCCCGGCGCACAGCAGCTGTTGCCGCGCGGATCACAAGGGAGCGGTATCGGAGGTCTTTAGCAGACCTCCGGCTCCCTTGAGTGATTTTAAGCCGGGTTGAACCCGGCTTAAAATCACTCAAGGGATCCGGAGGTCTGTTAAAGACCTCCGATACCGCTCCCTTGCGAGCCTGCTCCTCCAGCGGCGGACATTACTGTCCGTCTCTGGAGGGGTGCCGGGTGCCGCAAGTTGGCACCCCCTGATGAGCGGCACCCGGTGCGGACCGCCCCCTAGAGTGTGATGCCCTGTGCGGTCGCACACCCCAAAGGCCGGTCCTGCTCTAAGGGGCCGGGAAGCCCCCACCAGGGCCGGCCTTAGGGGTTTGCGGCCACACAGGGTTTAAATTAAAACATCGGGGGTTTTTTTCAACTTTATTTAACATCCTCCATGTTAAATAAAGTTAAAAAAAACTTTATTTAACATGGAGGATGTTAAATAAAGTTAAAAAAACCCCGATGTTTTAATTTAAACCCTGTGCGGCCGCAGACCCGTAAGGCCGGCCTTGGTGGGGACTTCCCGGCCCCTTAGAGTGGCGGACCCGGTCGCAGTTGCGGCGGGCTTAAGGGGCAGATGCCCCTTATGCCCTGCGTTAATGCGGCCGTAGGTAGGATAGGGGCCTGGAGCTGCAGCTCCATCAGCCCCTAAGTCAATGCGGCCCTGCCGTGGCCCGGCCCACCGGGCAAACGCCCGGTGTGCCCGATGGCCAGTCCGGGCCTGAATATGGGTACAGTCAATAATAAAAACACAGTATACCATAGACAACAAAATGCTTGACGTTGTACAAAGACACATTTTAATAGAGGTTAAGATGCCTGGTATGTTCTCACCTTTAGGCCCAACAAGATATATGTATATTGGTAAAGCTGTGACAATAGCAGATTCACTTTAAAAGTGTTTTAGTCATATTCAATATTCAATATTCAAATTATTTAAAAATTTAAAAAAATAAGCCCGACTTATTTTTTATAAAGATATTCTTTTAAAGGATGTAGCATTTCCATTCTAGTTTTGCAAAATGGATGTCTGATATCTAGTATAGGCACTGTTTTATAATTGATAAAGTAAGTCTTTATGCCTGTATATCACAGGCATATGTATCAACAACATAAATCATCATTTACAATCTGGGAAACCATAAAGTAAGCTTTTCTAAGATTAGCCAAAATAAAATCCAATGATTTTATTTACCTTACAACCTGCATTGTTTGATTCTCATTACAAATAGATCTATGTTCATACATATTTTGCAATTCTTAATATTATCCACAAATTTTAACATAAATTGATATATTTAAATAAGCATAAGCATGGGAAGCAACCTCCCAAAATATGTCTGTTTACAAAAAAATTGTGCCATACAATCTGCGCACCTATGAGGACTGGTAGTGAAATAGCTACTTAAAAATATATTATAATATTTAATAGAAGCATAAATGAATGAGTATACCATAAAGAATGTAAGAAAGCATATGTATTTTGTTTTTAACATTACTGTCTAAGTAAGAGAAAAAAATGATAAAAATACATAATTAAAAGGGGTAACTGCTGCATTTCAGATTATCGGATTCACACATTAATTCACTGGCAAGCCAGGCATCTTTCCATTAACGAGGGCAGTCACCATTATAAACAATAACCTCTGAATTTGTTTATTGTTGTACTAACTAAACTCTCTGTAATACGTAGCCCACTCGTTTAGCTGACCTTCAAGAAAAGCTGTTTTGGAAGCCTACACCAAAAAAGCCACAAAGACACTTTTAGATGACTTTAAACATTTCAACAAGTTAGAAAAGTTCATTTCTAGGCCCTGGAGAAAGACAAACATACAAAGTAAACACAGCTTTTGTGTGGTGATTTAGAATACAGATTATTTAGTAAGTGAGCATTTAAAAGTAATTCACACAAAATTAAAATGTATGCTGTTACTCCTAGTTGTAGTTGGTATTTATCTCCCCTGTTAAACCTTTCTCTCCCACTTCTTAACATCTCAAAAAACCAAAGAGAGAAACTTTGTTTTAATGGGTTAACAGATTTAAAATATAGAAGAACCTTATTTGCACAATTTTAAGGGACACTCCAGCCATCGCATAAAGATTCCTTTAAATGATTGCGCTGGCCCCCTTGCAAATGCATGGGGGGATTCTGTAGAAGACCCCCACATGCATTTGCGCCTTTACCTACCCACAGCAAGTTGCCATGGAGGAGATATGTTTGGTCTAACACATCTTCTGACATATGGTATACCTACCCCCAGTCAGCTCCAGCACTGGCATGGCAAACATTTCAGGGGCTTATAAGACCCCTGTGTTGAAAACATTCTCATTTATGTTTTATTCATACCCAGTAAACATTCTCACTGGGTATTAGGTGGAAAAGAGGGATTTTTTCATACTAAGGAGAGACATTTGATATGTATGTGTCCATTTACCCCCTGCCCATTTAAATAATAGGCTGTGTAGCTACAGGCCCATTGGAGTAACTATGAAATACAATTTATAATTGATTACTCATATTTCACACCAATGTATGCTTCAAAATCCAAAATAATATAATCTTAATATGAAACAAAAAAACATACTGCACTGTGAAAAGGTTATCACAGTTACCCATACACCTACATACACACAACTTACCGTTAATTTCAATTTATGAAAAAAATAGACTAAGCCTGAAAAATGTCTTCCTTTTCCTTTTCCAGAGAAACGCATTTAAAAAAAAAAAGTTTACTTAGTACAACCGTTCTTTGTTTTAAACAATGTCTTAGTATATTGTAAGATCTGATAAATGTCCTTGATGTGTACCAGATGTGTCTAAAATCTAAAATGTTTATAGACGCAGACTGGGTTTATAATTGCACTGTCCCACCTGCTCATCTGGTGTGCACCTGTAGTCCACTGTAATTGCCAGAACACATTTGCAGCATAGCCAACCTCTGACTACATTGGTAACATTAATGTATTCAATTCTAGGAATCACCAAGATTGGCCTAAAAATCAACTAAAAAGAAAAAAGAATACATATGTATTTATTTAACCTGTATTAGCTATGACACCCTTGTTATTTCCTGCATTTGATTGTTAGTGATTTCTGCAATTTTTCACCTGCTTTGCATGTTCTAATTAAAATACTTAAATATTGTGCAAATTATATGGTTACCGAATATATAGTGATCTCGTTTTAGAACAGCGTGCATGAAAAATGATGAATGTGCACTCTCATGATTTGGGGGTGTCTTGTGACCGTGTAAAGCTCACATACGACACATATGCTCATATGTGCTCAGGAGAAGAGGGAGATTTTGGGGGTTTTTATTTCTTGTTATAGATATCCCGTGCAGCATCTGTCCCAAAATGTGTCTGACATGAGAAAAAGTAAAGGAAAAAATCCCAAAACTCGGGGGTTGTTTCTGAATACAAATCACAAGTTGTTTTAGTAATTTTATGTACCCAGGGAAAATAATTTACTGAAATACTGTGTTTGGATAGAATGGGTTTTTACAATTTTACTTATTTTAAGGACAGATTGGCACTAAAATTGTTCAATAAAAAGTGTTACGTTGCCCCTAGTGAAATACTTTGGGATGTCAACTTTCAAAAAATATATACTTTTGTTTAGTAGTTTTTCTTTTTTCTGGTCGCTATTGGGGCCCAACTCCCAGCATACAACATTTAAAAAAAATCTTGTTTAGAAATAGCGATGCACATCATTCATATTTAACCCTGTGAGTTAAATGAAAATACCAGCCATATGAGGTGTTTCCACAGGTAATGTATAGGTTTTTTTTAGGTGAAACAGTGAACATTTTGCTTTTACCAAACATGGTAAAAAAACATGTGGTTCTGAAGGGGTTAATATAATTAAATGACCGTATTGACATTGCACCCCTCAAGTTAATTTCCATGTCAGAACATCATGTTTTTTGGGGAAAAAAATCTTTTTTACTATTTAACAAACACTTCTGAAAACACATTACTTTCTAGCATTTAACTACATTGATTTCCACTCTATGTGTACAATTAATGTCATACATGAGGATGGCCAGACATATGACATAGTGTTCGTTTGAAGATAAACAAATACTATATTTAGGTTGAATCATCATAAAAGTAAGAGAATAAAATCCTTAGAAGAGGTTCCAAGAACACTTTTGAGTTGCACTTCATTGGGAATTATCCATAAATGTAAGTTAACATGTCACATTGAGAAAGACAGAAGAAAAGAGTTTCAAGTCTAGCACAGCTCTGACCTCAGACGTATTTCCCATTTTGACAAATGGAATCAGTATTTATATGGTTCATCATATTTTAAGATATTTTAGGCTAGAAAACAAGTATTTTATATTCGTGTATTTTATATGAGCACAGAATTGAGTCAGAACCATTTTTGTTTCCATAATCATATAATGATTTTTTTCTATCCTTGTTCTCTCTATAACAAAGAACAAAGCATCTTTTATGAAATTAGCTGCTTCAGCAAATATTTCCTAATTAGTAGACTTGTGCATTCGTCTTCGGGCCAACATGAAAACGAACACGAAGAGTGCGTTTTCATGTTCGTTCCGAAGACACGCCGAAGAGAAGACAGCGGCGGTAAAACGTAGGCGAATACGAAGACACACACCACGAAAATCTTCGTGATCGTCTTCGTCTACCATTCTCCCCCCCTTCTAACTTACCTTGGCATCACGGCATCGCGGCAGTTCCCGGAAGTGGAAATCCGCAGGTTCGCCATCCCGGGTTACAGGGCAGTGCGAATGAGCCTATTGGTCGCCTACAGGGACCTCCTCTGGCATCAACCAATTGGTTGATGTCAGAGGAAGACCCTGCAGGTGACCAATAGGCTCACTCGCATGGCCTTTGTAACCCCTGACAGCGAACCTATGGATTTCCGCTCCCGTTAACCCCTTCGATGCTGCGTTAGATAACGGGAGCAGAAATCCGTAGGTTAAAGGGCCGTGCAAGTGACCAATAGGCTCACTCGCACGGCCCCTTAACCCCTTAAGGTGCAACAAGTGCACCAGGAGCCTAAAAGACTTTTAAAACCCCAATGCTGCAACTTACCCTGCAGATCCAATAAAGTCGCTCGTACGGACATTTAACTGATAGAACAGGGAGACCAGTGGGATCTGCCGGACAAGTTAGGGCACCAGGAGTTTAACAGTCTGTACGAGCGACTATTGGTCGCCAGCAGGGGGCTTGTCTGCCATCAACCATTAGAAGACGAGCCCCCTGCTGACGACCAATAGAGGTGCTCATACGGACATTTAAACTCCTGGCGCCAGAGCTGCTGCGGTACGCATTGACCCCGTATTAACCCCTTAACCGGGAAAAACGAAGAAAAAACGAACACGAAGAATGTTCAAGAATATTCGCCCGAAGAGAAGACAGGAAAAGGCGAATATTCGCCGAATACGAAGATTTTTTTCCCCCCGAAGATGAGCATGAAGACAAACATGAAGAGCCCCCTGGTGCCCAAGTCTACTAATTAGTCCTTATCTTCTATGAGAAAAGTTAAGGAGTAGAAGCTGCTTATCTCTAGGAATGTAAATTGGAATGGGGGATACATTGCTAGACCACCGAAACTGATTTACTACCTAGGAGGTAACTTCTAGAGATATTGTCACCATCCCGGCTCCGGACGCCGCCGGGAGGAGGTCTGGCCGCGGTTCCCGTACGCCGGCCGTTCGGGACGGCGGGCGGTCCTCCGCTCGCGGCACTAGTAGCGGGCGAAGGGTTGTCCGCGGGTCCCGGGAAAACATCTCCCCGGACAGCGGACGACCCTCCACCCGAGGTATTGGGACACGGGGAGGATTCGGCCCCGGGAACAGCAGTTCCCGGGGGCCTATGTACTTACCCGTCCTCCGGTCGTCGGTCCGCCTCCCGGGCACGCTGCACGTTGCAGGAGGAATGATGGACGGCTGGAGGGCGTGGTTTTGGTTCTGGTCCGGGAGGGGCTTGTGGAATGGCGCCAGTTTTTAAAAGCCGGCTGTGCCTTTCACAAGCACCCTGCTATGGTCTTCAGTTTGTGTATTTAGCTCGTGCATCAAGTTTCCTGTTTTTGACCCTCGGCTTGCCTGACTCTCCCTTGTTCCACGATTCGGTACCTTTGCTTGTGATCTCTGGTTTTGACCCCTGGCTCGTCTGACTATCCGCTTCGTGCATCTGACCTCTGGCTTGGCTGACTACCTGCTCCGTGTATCAGACCCCTGGCTCGTCCAACTACCTGCTCCGTGTATCAGACCCCTGGCTCGTCCGACTATCCGCTCCGTGTATCCGACCCCTGGCTCTGCTGACTACCCGCATTGTGCTCCTGTCTCGTACTGCGCCTTGCCGCGGCTGCTGCCGCTCAGAACCAGCTGGTGGGAGGTTGTCCACTGTTGGGATCGTCTAAGTCCTGGACTGCTGCTGCCGGGAATTCCCCTCTCAGTAGCGGTAGTTTGGGCAGAAGAACTTCTGCGGGGACGACCTTCCTTAATAGTCCAGCGAAACAGTGACATTACAACAGGGTCATGGATCCATCTGAGCTTGGCAAGGTGCTCTCCACCCACGGACAACGGCTGGATTCCCATGAAGTCTGTTTCTCCAGCATACAGGACACCTTAGACCAAATGGCCGGGGCTATTCAAGTTTTGGTGGCCAGATCTGATCCTGGCTCCGGGGGTTCTCCGTCTGCTTCCTCCCCTTCCTCTCCGGTCGTGACTTCTCCTCCTGCTGCGAACACCGGGACTTCCTCCGTTCCCTCGTCTGTGAAGCTCCCAGCTCCCGCTCGCTACCATGGGGAACCGGAGGCCTGCCGGGGCTTCCTTAACCAGTGCTCCATTCAATTCGAACTAACTCCTCACTTGTTTCCTTCGGAAAGAGCCAAAGTGGGATACCTGATTTCCTTGTTATCTGGCAAGGCCCTAGCCTGGGCTTCTCCCTTGTGGGAGAGGGACTCTCCTCTTGTGTATAACTGCTCTGCCTTCATTTCGGCCTTCCGGAAGACTTTCGACACCCCAGGTAAAGCTGCTTCGGCGTCCTTGTCTCTGCTTCACCCAGGGCTCCCGTTCGGTCGCTGAATATGCTATTGAGTTTAAGACCCTTGCAGCTGAGGTTAATTGGTCCGACGAAGCTCTTATCGCGGCCTTCTATGATGGCTTATCGGAACGGCTTAAAGACGAACTTTCCACCCGGGATCATCCTGCTGAGTTGGATGAATTTGTCGCCTTGACACTCAAGCTGTATAATCGGATCCGAGAACGTTTGTCGCAAAAGGCCACCAAACGTGAACGCAGTTTTACTCATCAAGTACGCTCCCTCTCTCCTTCGAATCCTTCTATGTCTTCTGAATCCTCTGAAGAACCTATGCAGTTGGGAGCTGTTGTATATACTTCTCCTCTCTCAAACCAATACCACCAATTGATATGCGTGGAGAATAATCCGTTCTGCGTTGTGTATTAATGATAAATGTAATACCCTTGTTACCTCCTCCAAGAACTACATATAACCGTATCCCCTTTTCCAGATAATATATATGTCTAGTTCTACTAAGGTTTTCTACCTGATATTACAATAAAACAGCCAACCCAAGATTCTTACCAGAGAGAGAGCTTTAATTAGAATCTACCCAGATTAATGTTACAGCAAAGACAAAACCAGAGTTACAGTGATATACAGATGACAATCATTCATACCACTCACAAACATCCCATCTATCTAATATCTGCTGCTAAGTGTGTATGCTGTGTGGGTGATGTGCCAAAGGTGAGACTCACCAATCCAGTCTCCTTTTCTATGTGTTTCTACAATGTCTTTTTAAGGGATTTCTCTATTGATGTGTAAATGAGGTCCCTGTCCTCTGTTCCCAAGACCCCACCGTGTGATGTTATTGACTTGCTATGTTTCCCATGCCTATCTCCAGGTGATGCATTTCCTTCCTTCTCTACATAGTGTATAGGTGTGATATCTTCTTACAGCTGTCTTTCCTGTTACTTCCCCCCTAAGTGGCTTGCAGCTATCATACATACATATATACACACATAAACTTAATCAAGCACATATTAATTACAAATATACATACTTTGTATTTACCCCAACACTCCCCCACTTGAATAAGATCCATATAGGAACTTATTCATAAAGACATATACCAACTCAAACCCAAACAGTATTACAAGAACCAATATACTGGTATTTTATATCCCTACAATCGATGCTAGCTCTAATCGTTCCTGCTTGGTGTGTGTTTTTTTCAGTTCTTTCCTCCAGAAGCAATATAGGATGAATAAGGAGCAAATTAATACAAATTGCAGGAATACAAATATTACAGAAGCAGTTCTTAATCCTGGGTGTGTATATACATTGTAGGGAATGCTCCACCAGGGCTCTTGAAAGCTGTGTGTAATTTCTTTAGTGCTGGCTAAATTTTGTTTCACCAGATCTTGTAATTGAAATTCCACACGTCCCTCTTTAAGTAAAATTTGTTGCAACCCATCTACAAATTTTTGTTCTCGTGAGTTTAGATCCTCTATGTCTCCTCTATTCCAAATTGAGGTCCCCAAACTGAATCCTGATATTATATCAGTATCCAGATCCCTTTTTTCTCTCTCTCTAAAACGAAGCCCTTGTGTAGCATCCCAGAATAGATTAATATGTGCTTGAAACACCTTTTTAAACCATTCTTTCAACATTTCTGGGCAGCTCTCTGGTATATTAAATGAAGAAAAATTTAACAATAAAGGTAATGTTACATAAGACACATCTGTATAAGCGACCGTTTGTGTTGGTTGTATGAATAATCCATGCTCTGGCCAGGGGGTGGTTGTTGGGCAGTCCTGTGAGTTAGTAAGTTGTACTTTAATTTCTGAGTCTACTATAGTATGCAGTCCACTGTGATTTGGGTTGCATGTCACAGAACCATCCTGGGTTAATGTAAAATTTCTTTCCAGCAGCATCTTTATTCTCACTTCCTTTGTGGTATTGGTCCAAAATGTACTGGTACTCTTATGCATATCACTCCGTCCTGGATAGCTCCAAACTGCAAATTCAGAGGGAAGGTTAGACTTAGGCATTGAAATATTACACTGTACCACTATCCATCCCCCTATAGCCCCAACCATGGTATGCTTATCCTTAAATGTAACTTCTGGCGATTGCCCCTTTACTCTTAAAGTTACTCTGATTTCTCCTTTTTCTTCTGAACGTCTTTCCTCCCTCTTATAAAATGTTAATTTCCTGCAAGAAATAACATGTTAATGTCCCGATCCACGGGTTTGTTTACTTTCTTCCTTTTTTTTTTTTTTTCATTTAGTATCATCTCTTCTTTTTCTGAAAAACAAATACTTTAAAACAAATAGATTAGCATCATATGTTACAACAACAAATGAAAACAAATCTAGAAGACCACACTAGTTTTATTCTGTTTTTCAACTCTTTCTTTCTGTGCCTTAATAACATGGTAGGGAATCCAAGGCTTGATATAGTCTTTCCTAACATCATTACCTCTTCCCTGAGATCCCCACCTAGTGTAATTAAAACAACTCTTATCTACCTGCCTCCAACTATCAACCATGGGTCTTTCCTGAACATCGTGTTCTTTAGCAGAGTGAGAGTGGCAATTTCTGGCAAAATGTCCTACTTTACCACAAGCAAAACATTTAAAGGCTTCCCTTTTACCTGTGGGTCCTTGAAATTTATGTTGTAGCCTGCTCTGATACAACTGTCTCTGAAGCGAGGGGCTTAATACAGACACAGGCTTTGCAATGATTTTGCTGTGATTTCGGATTATTTTATGATTAGCATTACTTTGCTTCTCATCTAAACCTTGCCCATCTATTTCAACTGCAGCCACAACATCATTTCTTTTCTGTAGCTGTACATTTAACTTGTTACCGTTAGCTGTGCAATGCACAGGATCAGCCTCCCTCTTACTGCAGGCTGCCAGGGTCCTAATCTCCCCCTCTGCATCCCTCAGCCTCTGAGTAAGGCACTCATTTGCACTACGCAATTCCTCAATTTCTTGCAAAGTCTGCTGGTTGCTTACACATAAAGCTGCAGCATTCTGTGCAAAAAGCTTACACTTCTCAACTTCAATGTTTAAACCTAGAACTTTTGCTTCCAAAAGTTCTTTTTGCTCTTTCATTGATTTGTGCTGCTCCGCTATCCAACGAGCAGCAAAATCCAAAGCAGTTTTCACTCTAAGATCAACAATCTTATTATTTAACGCGTTATACATCTCATCATGCTTCTCAGATTTTACTTTAATTGAAACATTCAGCTCTGCCAACTTATCCTCCTTTGCTTTCACAATTTCTTCTAATCTTAAACAACAAGAGAGTAGTCCTTGCACAATGCAACCTTTTCTTTTACTCTCCGACACCTTTTTTTCAAATAATGTCTCTCCCAAAAACTTCTGCAACATCTCCCATGACTGTTTACAGTCCTGTGGGATTTCATAAGGACCACCATGTCTCTTAATATAATTCAGAAGCCATTTCTTAACATTTTTAGAATAAGTAACTTTTGCATCCTCCATGTTGCATGTCATATCAAACGAACAAATCACAGCAATATAATATAATAACAGTTATACTCACCACACTCCAGGCAGACTCTGTAAAGTTCTTCTGGCCAAGGGTCACGGCACCAATATGTTGTATATACTTCTCCTCTCTCAAACCAATACCACCAATTGATATGCGTGGAGAATAATCCGTTCTGCGTTGTGTATTAATGATAAATGTAATACCCTTGTTACCTCCTCCAAGAACTACATATAACCGTATCCCCTTTTCCAGATAATATATATGTCTAGTTCTACTAAGGTTTTCTACCTGATATTACAATAAAACAGCCAACCCAAGATTCTTACCAGAGAGAGAGCTTTAATTAGAATCTACCCAGATTAATGTTACAGCAAAGACAAAACCAGAGTTACAGTGATATACAGATGACAATCATTCATACCACTCACAAACATCCCATCTATCTAATATCTGCTGCTAAGTGTGTATGCTGTGTGGGTGATGTGCCAAAGGTGAGACTCACCAATCCAGTCTCCTTTTCTATGTGTTTCTACAATGTCTTTTTAAGGGATTTCTCTATTGATGTGTAAATGAGGTCCCTGTCCTCTGTTCCCAAGACCCCACCGTGTGATGTTATTGACTTGCTATGTTTCCCATGCCTATCTCCAGGTGATGCATTTCCTTCCTTCTCTACATAGTGTATAGGTGTGATATCTTCTTACAGCTGTCTTTCCTGTTACTTCCCCCCTAAGTGGCTTGCAGCTATCATACATACATATATACACACATAAACTTAATCAAGCACATATTAATTACAAATATACATACTTTGTATTTACCCCAACAGGAGCCACTAGACTATCCACCATGGAAAGATCTGAGGGACTTTGTTTCTACTGTGGCCTTAAGGGCCATTTTGTTCGCACTTGTCCCAGTAAACCGCGAAACGCTCGCACCCGGACCAAGTAAAGGAGCCTTGTCCGGGTGAGCTTTGTACAGCTCCTACATTTTGTAACAATTTACTTGTTCCTGCTTCGCTGGAATGGGATGGAAGAAAGGTTTCAGTCTCCGCCATGATTGACTCTGGAGCCGCTGGTTCATTCATTGATAAATCCTTTGCCCTCCTCCAGAAGATCCCTCTCGTCCAAGTACACCCTCCTATTGCCGTCTCGGCCATAGACGGTCGACCCCTTCAACCCTCCTTCATCACGCACCAGACGTCTCCGTTGCTTTTGTCTGTGGGCCTGTTCCATCGTGAAACCATATCCTTCCATATCATTTCATCCCCCTCCTGCCCTATGGTTCTAGGACTTCCTTGGCTCCGCATCCATAACCCGACCATCAAGTGGTCCACTGGAGACATCCTAGGTTGGGGTTCGGACTGTTCCCAACGATGTCTTTCTACCACCACCCCCATTCGTTCTGTTTCTGCCTTGCCGATACCCTTGGCGTATTCTGAATTCAAGGACGTGTTCGATAAAAAGCAAGCGGAGGTTTTACCTCCCCACAGACCTTACGATTGTCCTATCGAACTTTTGCCCGGGACACTTCCACCGCGAGGTCGTATTTATCCATTGTCATTGCCCGAGTCCGAGCGCTTGAGGAGTACATTAAAGATAATTTAGAAAGAGGATTCATCAGAAAATCTACCTCTCCTGCCGGTGCCGGATTTTTCTTTGTGGAGAAAAAGGACGGGGGCTTAAGACCTTGTATCGACTACCGGGGCTTGAATCGTATCACGGTCAAGAACAAATACCCGTTGCCCCTCATTCCGGAATTGTTTGACCGATTGCGGGGTTCCACTGTTTTCACGAAACTGGATCTCAGGGGAGCGTACAATTTAGTTCGGATACGTAAAGGCGATGAATGGAAGATGGCTTTTAACACACGTATGGGCCACTATGAATATACGGTCATGCCCTTTGGACTATGCAATGCTCCCGCTGTGTTCCGCTGTGTTGTTAATGACATATTCCGCGATATCTCCCTTCAGTTTGTTATCGTCTATTTAGATGATATCCTTATTCATTCCTCTGATATACAGTCTCATCGCCTTCACGTTCGTATCGTCCTACAGCACCTGCGCCAGCATCGTCTCTACGCCAAACTTGAGAAGTGCCAGTTCGAAGTTCCCCGAGTCTCCTTCCTGGGTTTCATCATTTCCGCATTGGGCTTTGAAATGGATCCTACTAAACTTGCGGCGATTTCAGATTGGCCTCAACCTCAGGCTTTACGGCCCCTTCAACGGTTTTTAGGTTTTGCGAACTATTACAGAAAATTCATTCAGAACTTTTCCAAGATTGTAGTCCCTCTAACCAACATGACCAAGAAAGGTGCTGACTGCAAGAATTGGTCTAGGGAAGCTGTCCTGGCCTTTGCCCACCTTAAGAAGGCCTTTGCTTCTGCCCCGATTTTGCGTCATCCAGATGCCTCTAAACCTTTTATTGTGGAGGTTGATGCCTCCGAAGTGGGAGTTGGAGCAGTCCTTTCTCAGAGGAAGGACTTCAATGATAGGCTTCATCCGTGCGCCTTTTTCTCGAAGAAATTTTCTCCTGCTGAGATGAATTATGATGTAGGTAACCGTGAACTTTTGGGTATTGTTATGGCTCTTCAGGAGTGGAGACACCTTCTGGAAGGGGCGAGGAACCCTATCACAATTTTGATCGACCACAAGAACCTGGAATATCTTAGTCACGCTAAAAGACTGAACCCTAGACAGGCCAGCTGGTCATTATTCCTTTCCAGAATTTTGTTTGTCATTTCATACCGGCCTGGATCAAGAAATGTCAAAGCGGATGCGTTATCCAGGCAGTTTGTCTCCGACCAAGACTCCAAGTCTGAACCTGAACTTATTATCCCTCCTTCTCAGATTATTGCCTCCGTCTCCACTCATCTATTTTCTACTTTGGTCTCCCGTATTCTCGCAGCTCAATCTAAAGCTCCTGTCCACAGTAAATGGCCCATGGACACCCTGTTTGTGCCGGAGCGGGAGAGGGAACACGTTATGTCCTGGGGTCCTGCGTCCTTAACCTCGGGTCACCCTAATGCCCAGCGAACCTTTCAGTTCATTTGTAGACAGTTCTGGTGGCCTAATATGCATATTGACTGCTTTGATTTTGTCGCCGCGTGTACTAGGTGTGCTACTGCTAAAAACTCTCATGTCAAGCCCTCGGGGTTACTTCAACCCTTGCCCGTACCCTCCCGCCCGTGGTCACATTTAGCCATGGATTTTGTTGTGGATCTTCCCCCTTCCCAGGGCTTCACCGTCGTTTGGGTAGTAGTCGACCGATTTTCTAAAATGGCTCATTTTGTTCCCCTCCCCAAATTGCCCTCGGCCCCGGAGTTAGTTCCTGTGTTTGTCAACCATGTCGTTCGTCTGCATGGTCTCCCGCTCCAGGTTGTGTCTGATCGGGGGGTGCAATTCACAGCTCTGTTTTGGAGGACCTTCTGTGCCTCTCTGGGTGTTTCCCTAGCCTTTTCTTCTGCCTACCGCCCCCAAACTAACGGTATCACGGAAAGAACCAACCAGACGCTTGAGCAATTTTTTATGTCTTTTTATTAATGAACACCAGGATGATTGGGCTTTACTTCTACCTTGGGCTGAGTTCGCTAGGAATAATACTGTTCACGAGTCCTCCAAGATTAGTCCTTTTTTCTGTAACTATGGTTTTCACCCTTCTTCTTTGCCTTCTTCTTTCGCTCCTTCTCAAGTTCTGGCCGTAGACCTATATGTAAAACAATTACCGTTAGTTTGGGACGGGGTGCGCCGTTCTCTGGTTGATGCTGCTCACAAGTATTAGCGTTATGCGGATCGGCGTCGCCGTTTGGGTCCCTTCTTTATGAATGGCGATAGGGTATGGCTGTCCACTAAGAACCTTAGGCTTAATGTTCCGTCTATGAAATTTGCCCCCCGTTATATCGGTCCTTTTCGAATTCATCGCAAGATCAACCCGGTCGCTAATGAATTAATTCTTCCCCCCTCCCTTAGGATACCCAGGGTTTTTCATGTTTCTCTGTTCAAACCCCTCACCTGTAACCGCTTTACCCGATTAACTCACCGTCCTCGTCCTGTTGTCATTGATTCCCAGGTGGAATATGAGGTGCAGTCTATTTTAGATTAAAAAAAAATTAGGAACTCCGTCTCTTACCTGGTCCACTGGAAGGGGTCCACTGGAAGAGAGATCTTGGGTTCCTGCTCGGGACCTACACGCTCCTGCTTTGCTCCGGTCTTTTCATAAGAAATTTCCGCATAAACCTGGTATGTGTCGGCCTATGGCCGGCCCTCAAAGGGGGGGTAATGTCACTATCCCGGCTCCGGACGCCGCCGGGAGTGTCACCATCCCGGCTCCGGATGCCGCCGGGAGGAGGTCTGCCCGCGGTTCCCGTACGCTGGCCGTTCGGGACGGCGGGCGGTGCTCCGCTCGCGGCACTAGTAGCGGGCGAAGGGTTGTCCGCGGGTCCCGGGAAAACATCTCCCCGGACAGCGGACGACCCTCCGCCCGAGGTATTGGGACACGGGGAGGATTCGGCCCGGGAACAGTAGTTCCCGGAGCCTGTGTACTTACCCGTCCTCCGGTCGTCGGTCCGCCTCCCGGGCACGCTGCACGTTGCAGGAGGAATGATGGACGGCTGGGGGGTGTGGTTTTTTATTTTAGAATGTCTGGGAATAATGTTTATGTTTATCCAGTATGTTAAATTTAACAAAATGTTGAGCTATACAATACTAATTTCCTTCATTCCAAAATTATTTTAAAAATGATTTGGTTCTATAACAAATAAGTTAAGCCTCTTCTTGGAAACTCTTTATTTATTCCTAAAATAGGAACTTTGTTGGGAGGGGCTTGTGGCCAGTTTTTAAAAGCCGGCTGTGCCTTTCACAAGCACCCTGTTGTGGTCTTCAGTTTGTGTATTTAGCTCGTGCATCAAGTTTCCTGTTTTTGACCCTCGGCTTGCCTGACTCTCCCTTGCTCCACGATTCGGTACCTTTGCTTGTGATCTCTGGTTTTGACCCCTGGCTCGTCTGACTATTCGCTTCGTGCATCTGACCTCTGGCTTGGCTGACTACCTGCTCCGTGTATCAGACCCCTGGCTCGTCCAACTACCTGCTCTGTGTATCAGACCCCTGGCTCGTCCGACTATCCGCTCCGTGTATCCGACCCCTGGCTCTGCTGACTACCCGCATTGTGCTCCTGTCTCGTGCTGCGCCTTGCCGCGGCTGCTGCCGCTCAGAACCAGCTGGTGGGAGGTTGTCCACTGTTGGGATCGTCTAAGTCCTTGACTGCTGCTGCCGGGAATTCCCCTCTCAGTAGCGGTAGTTTGGGCAGAAGAACTTCTGCGGGGACGACCTTCCTTAATAGTCCATAGTGTGTGATCAAGGACAAATTCCAGATGTATAAGTAATTGTCTTAAAGTTTTTTCTTATACCAGAGCGTCTCTTAGAGGTAAATTAAGGAAATACAACGGTACAAATATGCTAATAAGTCCTAATTATAATGGGTAAAACCCACAATTATGATTGGAGAATTCCAATCAATAGGTAGAGAATATGATAATAAGCCCTGTCTTCAAAAGCTTATGTTTTAAACAATTTGGGGACTCCCAGACAATTCTTCTTGAGCTTTACGCTTGAAACACATGACCAAAGTTTTTTCCTACACTTGTGCATTCAGATTTATTCAAATTGCAAGTTCACAGGCTATTTTACTTCCTATGATGTCCTCTCCCACTGATTGGAGGATCGGGTGGTGGATGACCCCGGAAGCTCCACCATTTAGCCCTAAGATAACCTTGTATAAACTTCCTCCATGGAGACATGGAGATGTCACATATATTATGCAGCATTGGTTGATGCCAGAGGAGACCCCTGCAGAGTCGCTTGCACAATCCCTTAACTCCTGAAGGGGAACTTGACCTGTGTCCCCGCTCCAAGTTTAACTCCTGACAGCAAATCTACGGATTTCCGCTCCAGTTATCTACGCAGCATCGCAGGGGTTAACGGGAGCGGAAATCCGTAGGTTCGCCATCAGGGGGTAAAGGGCCGTACGAGTGAGTATATTGGTCGCCTGCAGGGGCCTCCTCGCGCATCAACCAGAGTCTGGGAGATCCAGAACTCCTGGACTGGCTTCATCACTTGCGGCAAGTAAACTGTGGAGTGGAGCACTGGCCCTCCCTTCTCTCCAAATTCTCTCCAAATGCTCCACCCCAGGGACCCAAACATAACTACATTGTCGGTAACAAAACATTGTCCCTGGGGCTATCAAATAACACGTTGTGCTGCAGTATTTTCTGATAAATATATATGCCATCCACCACCATGCCCGGTTCCCTGTCACAATATATATATATATATATATGCAGTGTACATATAATGTATTATTTAGGTTCAGCAGCAAGTTGGTATGCATGGGAAGCATGGAAGTGTCGCTGGAAAATCACATGCAGTCATAGAAGGAAAGACATGTGTCACTGCTTTCTAGCTATTATTACATTCATATAGAAATGGCTGTGTCTTCCTCAAATGTCTCAACAACATTGGCCACCATTATTACCAACACAAATGTTCTATTCTACAATAATGATTAGACACCAAGAATGTGTGTCAATTTTGATTAGTGTCCATTTGATGACTTTTAAAAAGTGTAGGGTTAAGAACAGGGTTAAGGGCTTGTTTCCAAGTAAAAATCAGATTGCATTTCCAACATTTCCTTTAATTACAATTTGCTATTTATTAAAAGGAATTATTATATTTAAATTATTAAAATCTTTTAATAATTGGAAGTAAAAAGATTTTTTAAACTTTGCTTGAATAGCATCATATGCAACATAGATTCACTGGCCATTTTCAAACTTTGCCATTACATGAATATATATATTTTAAATAGCAAGGAAACTTAAAAAAAATGTGTATGACCTTGCATCTACACTCGCCTTTTCATTGTAACACAATACGCCCTCATAATTAATTTGGGACTAAAAGGCTTCCAATGTAAAATAATCCCACAATTCCCAGATTTTTATCATTAGAGGAAATGACCTTTGTAATCTCGTCCTATGTTGAACATGAACAATTCATTAAATGTATGGAGATACAGAACCAGACCCACACTCAAAAAGTCCAAGGTCAGAATTAACAGCCATGGTATTATATATGAAAGTTCACCCAAGGTGAAGCAGTCTGAAATGAAACATTATTGAGTTTAATTAGTAATAAAGAAATGTATTCAACTGTATAATCTGTTTCAAATGATGAGACATTTATTGAATAAAAATGTGGTATATTCTACACTGAACACTACATTGAATGGTGGTATTGAGTAAGAGTAATAAACTAACAGACACTCAAGAGAGTCTTAGTCCGCAGAGCACCGAATTAAAATCATACAACATTCAAACATACATATCATACACTGGGGAGACAATAATGATTAGACACCAAGAAGGTGTGTCAATTTTGATTAATGTGTCCATTTGATGACTTTTAAGTGCAAGACATCATTTTCTTAGTGTGTGTATGGTGTTTTATGTTTTTCTACATCACATAATTATTAGACTTGTGCTTTCAGATTAGTACAAATTGCAAGGATACCAATTTACCAGTGATTGGTATGAAGCCCTGAAAACGAGGCCAGACCCTCCAAAATCAGACAAAAACAAGCAAAAAGCTTCTGTAAGGACACTGGGTGCCAGATCAGGTAGGAGTTTTAATGCATGGACAGGTTCGGATTCAGAGCATGGCTGTAGACAAGCTGATTATGTATCCAGTTCTGGGCTGTGTTCCACTTTAGCCTTAGTCCATCTCTTGCGCGCCATCTATAGGTGTTCTTGCAGGAAATAAACTTGGGGTGACAAGTTCAGTACAGGCAGGAAACTGGAACACCAGCAAGGCAAGAGGTAGGAGCACAGCTGGAAGCCCTCTGGCAGGGCACATGGCAGGAGCATGCCTGGGAGCCCTCTGGCAGGGCACATGGTATGAGCAAGTGCCGCCATATTGGCCCCAGCTGGCGCGTTCAGTGATATTCTCTTCCCTGATTGGAGGATCGGTGGAGAGGACGTCACTGCAAGTGCAACCATTTTGGGGAAAGTTCTGGCCAGGTTATGTGCGCGGAGATACCTATACATATTGAAGACTGAAGATAAAAGAGAAGAGAAGGGGCAAGATGAAGAAAAAAAAGACGTGGAGCCAGAAGTGGTCAGCAAAAGTAGAAGTGGTTGGCAGGGATGGCACGAAAACATTTAGCGAGCATGAGAGAGAGAATGAATGAGAATGAGAGTGTGAATAAGTGAGTGAAAGTGTGAGGAAGTGAGTGAATGTGGGCAACACATTTCGTTCCTGAATCAAAAATCTCCCTGAATTTTTGGCAAAACCAAATGGGCGTGGAACGAAATTTGTTGCCCAAAAACAAGTGAGCCAGAAATGAACCGTACAATTCCAAATCTTTTTTTACCCATTTACACGTCTAATATTATACTGTACATAGGAATTTTGAATGGTTCAGAGTATGATTATACCAAAAATATTCAATAAATTGAAAAGTAATTTCGCCACTTTGCCACTAAAGTATTTTCTAAAAAGCTATCCCAGTACCTGATTTCTCTGACTGTGTATTGTAATGTTAACCTTTTCTGTAGTTGGATACCATATTAAAACAGAAAGAATGACTGTCAATAGATAGCAGCAAGATGCTTTTCTATGCATGAAACACAGAATTAGGATGTCTACGAGTGATTTTACCACCAGTTTTCTTATTATTATGCAGTACGCTAAAGACGAGAATAAAAAGCAAACACATTTTTCAAGTACCCTCTTCACTCAACAGGAGAAAAGGAAATAAGGTATAAATTATTACATTTAATTTCGTTATGAGGTATATGACTTAAAGAAAACTGATTTGCATTAAATATTCTCAGTTTTCTGTATACTATTACACAAACCTAGTCCCTTTTTATTATAAAAGTAGCATAGCAACACCTCAGTTTTGCTCAGTAAAAAAAGGTTTTTTTTATATTAAGAAGTCAAAGTATTTGATTTTGGATGAACTGGATTAAAATATTTTTTATGACACAAATGTATTATTTTTTTTATTTTAGAATGTCTGGGAATAATGTTTATGTTTATCCAGTATGTTAAGTTTAACAATATGTTGAGCTATACAATACTAATTTCCTTCATTCCAAAATTATTTTAAAAATTATTTGGTTCTATAACAAATAAGTTAAGCCTCTTCTTGGAAACTCTTTGTTTATTCCTAAAATAGGAACTTTGTTGTGAGGTTATTTAAATTCTGAATTATTGTGAGTTTTTGCATTTTTAAGGCTACCAAGGGAATTGATTGGCAGAAAACAGTCATTGTAATTTAAAACAGAACTTTTTATTCTAAATGAAGTAGACCTTGTTTAAACTAATTTAAAAGAATTTAAAAAAAGGAAAAAATGAAAATACATGTTGATGCAGAAACAAGGTATCTTGTGTATTAACTACTTTTTTTTAATTTTAAAGTGGATTTCCCAATACTAAAATTTCAGTAACTTTTTCTTGGACATTAAAATTCCACAAGGAGCCATTGATTGGAACTCTATATTATTGTCTTGGTGGTTTAAAAAACCATGAATCCCTTCATTTGACACTGTTATATATCAATTTAAGCCAAACTTAAACAAGTATTTTTGTTATGGCCAAAAGAAGTAGACAATTTTAGATTGCCAAACTCCCGTACTTTAAAATAATTATTTTACTTTTTAAGTTATATTTTAAGACTGTCACAGCACAATGTCTCTACATATATGCATTCAAATAGATGTGGTTTATTGCAATGGATTTTACAACCTCTGGCAAGTAACATAGTTGTGGTTCTGAAAAAGGATAGTGTTACTGAGAAGACAATGGTGGTTAGAAGAATAGGTCATGCTCTGTGATACAAGAAAACCAGGATGAGGACTTTGTTAGCAACATGTTATTTTGGTCTCCTTCATCCAGGCTCATGCATTTGTAATTTAGTTAATACTATTCCACAGCATTCTACAATTTTTGTTAATATAATAATGTTGCTTATGTTAAATAGAGATGTTCTTGTCCTTCCAACCATGAATGTCAATTATGGTGTCATTACTAGATTGGCATAAACATTCCCTGATGTATGCAGCTTAATAAATGTACTCCATATGATTGACACAAATTCTAATCAAGGACATCCTAAACTGTATCCCTGCATACATTAGGGGATCTAACTCAGACTACAGTGTCATATTTTGGTTCACTGAAGGCAGTTGAAATATATCATATGAATATTAGTAATATATGAGCTTTTGCCTATTTAGTGTTTTATTTCATGTGTACTTTATTTCAATTCAATCTCAGTTTAGATACCTTATCAAGAATGGTTATACACAACCAAAACACTCTCCTAATTTGGCATTAAGATTTTACATTTCATGTCAGTATAAGCATAGCAGTAATATTTTACATTGAAAATTACAAATATTTTTGAAAAATATTAAAATCATTCCGTTTGATTGGGGCAGCTTTTGACAAATCATTTGTGGACCATCCTTCTATGACTGCTGATTATTTATTTGTGGATGTTTTTAATGAAGGACTAAGAACCTAATAAAGTAAGTTTTTACTTTTAACTCATTATTTATACTCAGAGTGCCAACGGTATTGTTTGCTGTCTGTCTTCAAAAGGAGTTGGGGCTTACCTCTTATTGCCGACTGAGCACCTGTAGGGAACTAATCTTTACTTATTGTCTGGACTAAGCCAGCTATTTTGTGTGAAGTTGTTATTTTACAAAATATACTTAAGCTATTGAAATGTAAAGCTACAATGTAATACTGCTTACAACAAAAACAAGTTCACTGTTCTGCAAAAATCTTTCATTGTCATTGGAGAAAACGATGGATTTAGAATATATTTTCTCAAAACTTGGATTAAACATAACACAGTGGTACAGAAAATAATTTCAAGTTTACCATCAATAGTGGATTTCACATAAATGTATTAATTGGACAGTCTAATTTTAACCAGTGTTCCAGATTAATATATTACAAACCATTCTGTCTGGGACTAAATGTCCAAACTCTGGTGTATAAAGCAATACAAATCAGTTGCTGTAGATGCTTCTGTTGTTAATAAAACACTACAAGAAATATGTATATATGGGATATGTCACTTTCTATGCCATGATTGTACCATTTCCATTAACAGGTCTACTTTTTGCCATGACTATCACATTTTGGAAGATAAATATCAAAGAAATATCATGCATGGTCACAATTACAGTTCTACATATTTTTTTTACATGTGGAACACGTTTATAAATCCTCCCTATTAAGTATTTTTTTTAAACATTTCAGCTATTACATTACATGCATTACATTTACAATAGTAAGAATTACTTATTTACTTTATGTATAATACACAATTCATCTCTAAGTGTCCTAAAGAGAGTAGAAATTGTATATTGCTCCATTAAGTACGTACACAATTCTACAAGAGCAAACCTAAATGTTTCTCCTGGGAAAACATTGGCCATTTCTAATCCATCGTTTTTTGCTGGACCCTCATTTTAGGAAGATTATTGGGACATTTTGTGTTTTATTGGGACATTTTGTATATTAAGAATTACTCACTGTGTAGTCTACATTCCCCCTAATCCCTTTGCCTACAGTATGTTGTGTATTCTCTATTGTTGCCTGGGCAATCTCTTGCTATTGTGTTATGTGTTAACTATGTTAATCACTTTCTTGTTTCCTGTATATGTCAACTCCCCTTCCTCTGGTTAAGTGTCTGTATAAAAAAATGTAAAGTGTGTTCTCTTGCATTGATCTCTTTCCCCAGAGGAGCTTTACTCTGAGAACCTGGAGTGGCTACCCATCTTGCATTCAGATTTCACTAAAAGGAAGGTGTCAAAAATAGCCAAGGACATCCCAGTAGATTCCCAGCTTCTCGTTAAAAAAAACGTAATAGCTAAACACAAATAATATTCAAAAGGTCTAGGACAAAAAAGTTATTGCGAGAAGCAAAAGTCAAGACAGATGCTTTCATGGCAGAGAGAAAAATAGAGTATATAGTCAAATGATCAAGATTTATAAAACGTTTATCTATGTATTTGTTTACTTACAAATATGTGCTATAGTCTGCAAGAGATTATTGGAGATGTTTCTATATACAAATTAGCCAAGTAGTAAATTGGTACCTGACTCATTTACATCAATCTACATAGATGATCGTTGTATTGGAAGGAACATACCATTCTATATTAAATGAAACAAAAGGTTGCTCAGATTTGATTAGTCTGATGTTCAAACAGGTTCTTGTGCGTTATTAAGGTTTCGGACCATTTATTATGCATGCTTCCTGACTTTATATCCAAAATTTCCACATGCCATGGAAAGACACCATCCTGAAGTACTTTCTTTTATGTCTTACACCAATCTACTTTGTAACCCTTTTTTCAGACAAGATGGCTTGCAAGTCTACTCGCTTTGACTAACAAGGGATCCTGTTTTAATTAAATTCATTTTTTATGTGTTTGGGGACGAGAAATTCATATTTTGAGAGTTAAAACGATGATACAACTCAGTTTAACATGCTTGCTTTTTTTCAGTGCTCATCAAGAAAATGTGATGTACTTTTCCAAAACCTCAAGGCCTGTAAAACTCTAGACATGCGTTATGACTTATTTATATGGACCTGCTTTTTTTTTGCATGTAAGTCTTATTGAAATGGCCAAGTAAATCAATGTGTTAAAGGCTCTGTCCCATTTTGACAAAACATTATTTGTACTCTCTAGTATGTTAGGAATTTAAGCCGTAAAGGATTTGTCATTTTCTGTACTCTCCTGAAGAAACAATCAAAAAGCTTTATGAGTTTCTACAGTAACAACCTATCAGTGCTTATTTCTATGTCATATGACAATTAAGTTTTCTTGTTTTAAAAACTTTATTAATTAAATATTTATTCTTGGTAATGGTTTGCACAAGGGGTGATGTTTCTAATGCACCATTCAGTTATTTTGTAGAGTAGGAGGGACAACACATTTAATTTATGCACAAAATAAAGGATTTATTTTGAACACCTGCAAAGAAGCATGAGAGCATTTGTTGGAAAGACATCAAAAGAATACAGTTTAAAAAAGAAAAGTAATAATTACAATGAGGTCACTTAAATTAATTTAATTAAATGATTGGAAGGTATAATTAAAAATAATACTACTAAGTCCAGCAACATTTCAGCTTTCCTATACTTGCTTGGTAAATCCGGAACAAGACAAATCAAAAACCAATAAACAAAGTCGCTGTCAATGCTTCTTTAGCCCATAAAGGAAATTGGGTTATTTCCAAAAATTAGTTTCCTAAAGTATCCCTTAAATTTCCCAATTTGGCAACAAAACTATCTAACTCTTCAGTAAAGTACTTATGGTATAAGCAAAGTCGACTTTTTGGCAGTGATCGCCTTCATTTAGAATCTGTTTATTTTTTTGCAGACAAAATCTCCATAATTTCTACTTTCAGTCTGTGTCCTCGAAGTAACTGGTTTACTAAACTTTCCAAATATACTTACAAAGAAATTGTATAATCTTGTGACTATTATGTTTGTAATGTAAAGAACTAGCCATGTGGAAGCGTTGTGAGCCGATTAGATGTGATAGATTGTCATTAAAAAAAAAGGATTATAACTTATAGTTTCCATAGGAACACTTAAGACAGGCCGGAGACTTAAGGTAGCATAAAACCTCAATGTCTTGAACACTAATAAGGTTAATGAAAAAAAATCAAGTTTGTTAGTGGAATCCACTTTGAACTATATTCAGGGGAACTCATACACTTCTATACACCATGTGGTCTCAACTGTATACTGTGTTCTATGCAACCTAATATGATAATATGGTATATGTACAGTATATATATATATATATATATATACACACATACATATGGTTCACCCATAGAGGAGTTTCAGGCCTTTAATATATACCTTATTGGCCCAAATATAGGCCGCACTTTTTCCCCCCACTTTAAGTCTTTAAAGTGGGGGTGCGGCCTATATTCGGGGTCTAGCGCCCGGCGCCCAGGACATGTAGTTCCGAGCGCCGGGCAGGCAGCAGGGTTAGGATACAGATCCCCCGCAGCGGTGCAGGGGACCCATATCCTACTCTCTGATATGCTCAGACAGCCTCCGCTGCCGGCACTTTCCACGGGGGGAGTGCCCGCACGGGAGGTTGTCTAAGCGCATCTCGCAGACGTTCACTTCCCACGAGGGGAGTCCCGGCAAGGGAGATTGTTAAAGCACATTGTGCAGACGTGCCAGCAGCGGAGGTTGTTTAACGGTGAACGTCCGCACGATTCGTTTTACCTCTGCCCCCAAAACTTACCAGAGCAGACTCCCTGGTGTCTTGCGGGGCCTGCGGGGGACATCTACACAATACGCGTATAAAACTTCCGGTGCCGGCACTTCCGTTGAGTAAGTCGGGGGGGCAGAGTGGCAGCATGTTTCGAGGGGGGAGGACAGAGTGGCAGCATATCTCGGGGGTGGGGGGGACAGAGTGGCAGCATATCTGTTACAAAACTTTTTCTTTAAAAAAGCACCTAACTTTTGGCGTGCGGCCTATATTCGGGTGTGGCCTATATCCAAGCCAATACGGTATATATATATATATATATATATATATATATATATATATATATATATATACTTAAACAGTATGAATTTTGTCTCTATAAATTGTTGTAACATCCTCGTTAATTGGAGGTTCCTGGACATATCTAACATAGCTTACATGTAAAGGATTAGGATGGATATTCTTTTGATATTTGATAAGGTCAGTGTGGTGTTTCAATAGGTGGATATAGAGGCAAAAGGTGATCACTGTTGACCTTATTTGCATGCACCTACCCAGAATCCCTTGTGGTTGTGGCAGCACCATGAGATTTCTAAGGGAAAAACAAGCCTTCTCTCTTGTCTGGTGTCTGTAGATGAGTGTTTAATAATGCTTCTACTACCCCCTTAATTTTAAGTGGAAGGGTTTTCCATCACCTTTAACCACCATAACTTATGTAATGGTGTTTGAATAGGTAAATTCACCCAAAATAATGATTGACAACAATGGCAGCCTCTAGGTCTGCAGATAAAGGAAGTTTATTGGAACAAAATAAAATAGAAAAAAATGTTTCTTTAATGATACATATTTTTCCAAGGGACTTCCCCATTAACAATGTACACACAATGACTGATGGAAAATTCCCTCTTGGTGGCGATGCCTCGTTTGTATATGTTCCTAAGACTCAAAATTGCTTCTAACAAAAATATTTGCTTTTATACAATACATCTCAATTAACCTCTGAGAATAACATTTGGAAAGCAGTTTTGTTAATTATTAGCCACCATGTGATTCAATGCTTGCAATAATCCAGGTTTATATAGTTTCCTCTACTTGTCTAATCATATTCATGTATATTGAATGTATTTCCAGAAAGAGGTCATTGTGCAGACCTCAAGAACAGTGATGTAAAATTTGATAGTCTTTGAGAAATATACAATGGATATGCAAAGGGACTGAACCACTTTTAAGCACTGGCAGATCATTTGACTCCATGGGAACAAAACTATCTTTAATTAAATCTCTGTGTGCTTTTCAAAGTTCATAGAAAGCTCATAACAAATTCCTAATGCTACTTTTAAAATGTTATGTGCTTAATTCACTAATCTTTAGCAACTCAACAGAATGCAATTGAGATAAAGGGGGCCTGAATAATTTCCCAGTTCATTGAGCCTACTGCTTGTCCTACAGTATGACTCTAGCCTTCAAAGAAACAGCCTTTGAAATGAGTCATATTCCTGCATTAAAGGTTTAATGGGTGTGCTTGTTATATTCTTCAACAGTGAAAATATAAATAAATAATACAATAATTAATATCTTATAACTGTGTGTGCCCATCATACAAATGGCAGAGTAAATACTGTATTACCGTATAGTATGACTATCGTATAGTCAGCATATATTATATTCAAATAGAAATTTGGAAAACCAATAGCCATTTTAAGGTCCCCTCTTTAATTCATAATGCACCTATTATGCCACTCTGCTCCCCTGATATGCTTTATGCCCCCTGGAATGCCTTATACCCCCTGATATGCTTTATGTCCCCTGATATGCCACTCTGTCCCCTACATATGACACTCTGACCCCACCCCCGATATGCTTTATGCCCCCTAGAAATGCCACTCGGCCTCTAGAAAATACAACTCTGCCCTTCCCCCCAGACTTACCAAAGCATCCCCAGACTCCCCGGTGGGGGCAGCCAGTGGACACCATAGAAGCTCGGCGGGAGTGCCGGCAGCAGCGGAGGTTGTCTGCACGTATCACACGGATGTTCAATGTGTGATACGCGCAAACAACCTCTGCTGCTGCTGGCACCTCTGCCGGGGCTTCTATGATGGAGCACCGAAAGGTTATGTCACGCCGGTGCTCCATTATAGAAGCCCCCGGGAAGTGCCGGCAGCAGTGGGGGGGTTATCTGCATCGCACAGACGTCCCCCGGCTGCCAGAGAGGAGGATCCAGGACCCTTTTGAGGATCTCATTACCATCTCCTTCCTACCACATTCCTGCCTCACTCGAAATCTCATGACAGCTGTCTCGCCCCATGTTGCACAATACATTTATCGTTATACACATTTGCACATCACAAACATTGCATCCATACACAATACCAAACACTTAATTTTTACACAGTTTAATGATATAGCTGTGTGAATGTAAATACATTACTCATAATCTGTTTGTAGACAACAATGGTACTGGCAAGTGACACGCTGTTTCGGGACACATAGGCACTGGGAAGCTATTTAGAAACAAAGATTGCCTGTCATTGGGATAAAATTGTAATTTTAGTATACCGAATGACCTGTTTTTTGTGGGACAGTCCCAATTTTGTGCAATCATAAGCTACCAGCTACCAAAAAGTAACCCTCAACGGCATGCAATTTAGTGGACTTTAGTAATAACAACTATCATAATAATAACAATGACAAAAATGACATAAAAAGGTGTATTTTTAATGCTGACATATAGGTTTAATACTTGTTGCTCAAACAATTTGGACAAGCCAACATTTCCTCTGCTCCTCTTGTTTGGTCAATTGAAGTTCCTGTTCATTGAGAAACAATAAAAAAGAGACGTCTAACATGTATAGAAGTATGACCTTTTTATGTAGCCAGTGATTCCATAAATACTGATAAATGAACTGGCAGATAAGTTTTTGGCAGTCCCAAGCATAACTTTCATGCAACGCACTCGTCAAAGAAAGTGTTCCTGAATGGCAGATAGGAAATGTGGTCACCCTAATGTGTAGTGAGTTTTGTCAAGTTGAAGGAGAGAAGATGAAAGACAGGAAGTAGAAGAGATGATGAAGAAACGTGGACGTGGAAGCGGTTGGCAGAAGTGGAAGTGATTGGCAGAAAAGGTAGGGGGCCCAAGAGAGTATGTCAGAGAGTGAGTGAAAGCGTGAGATAGTATGAGTGAAAGGGCTTGCAAATTTCGCACAAAAATAAGGAGCTTTTTGCTTAGTTTTTGCCTGCTTTGTGTGGGGGTCTGACCTCATTTTCGTGGCTTTGTCTACTATACAATCTGTTGGTGGTCTAGAAATTCAATATAATGGTAAAGATCGTCTGGGCATCTTTAGATGGACTCCAGGGGGGATGGAGCTATTTAAGAGATCTCTTGCTAGGCACTGGACCATTGTATTAATAAAGGAAACCACTGTGATAAATACATTGAATGAGAAGAATAAAGCTCTTAAGAAATATAAACAGACTCAAAATGAGAAACATGGGAGTAAATATAAAGCTAAGCTTAGGGAAGCAAAGTGTATTATTAGAAGCACCAACGCATATACTAAGGAGAAAAATCCTGGGTCAACAAAAAAAGGGTGATAAAACCTTATAAAATATATAAGTGAGAGAAGAAAACATAAACCAGGCATAATTAAACTAAAGACAAATTAAGGATAATGAGGCTAAATATCTAGATGACTGCCAAAAAAATTATTCTGTTCTGTTTTTACAGACAAAGATGAAGGTGAGGAACCCTTGTTAACCACGTGAAATAGTGTAACATGTAAACTAGCTATGTTTACAGAGGAATAAGTTCTACATGAATTCCCCAAAGTAAAAACACACAATTCTATAGGACCTGATGGGATACACCTAAAATTATTAAGAACTTTTACATGTCCTGGCAAAACCGCTAGCAGATCTATTTAGCCAGTCACTAATGAGAGAAGACTGGAAGTTGGCAACTGTAGTACCACTGCACAAAAAAAGGTAGCAGAAAAGACTCTGCCAACTATAGACCGATAAGTCTTACGTCGGGTTTACTACAGGAAGATCCTGTCAAACCAACTTAATATATTTTTTTTGACTGTGTAACTAAGATAATAGACAAGAGAAGAGCTGCAGATATAACCTATCTAGATTTCAGTACGGCAGTCTACACTCTCCCCCCATAGAAGACTTGCAGTTTTTGGGTTTGGATGCCAAATACTTAAATGGAAAGGCAATGTAAGTAATAGGAGGCAGAAGGTTGTAGTTAATGGGATACATTTAGAGGAAGGACTTGTTACTAGTGAAGTACCTCAGCCGTTGCGACTCTAGAAACAATATATAGGGGGCACATTAGATACCACAGTCAAAACTGGGGGGCATTAATAATTTCCACCATTAAATCATACCACTGACAAAAACATATATATATATATACACACATACACATACATATACAGTATATATATATATATATATATATATATATATATTGTCAAAGCACACACCAGGACAGGGTTTGCCACACCAACACCCAAACACACACACACACCAGGACAGGCTCTGCTACACCGACACACAAACACACTCCAGGACAGGCTCTGCCACACTGAAGCATAAAAATGTATTTTCTACACTGATTTGTCATTAACTCCCCCTATTGTATTTTTGTCCCCTTGTGTATTGATGCCCCAGCCAGGTCCCCCTTTAGTATCGATTACTGTCTTCCCCCGACAACACAACCTTGTGTATTGCTCCCTTTGTGCATTTATTCCCCCACACCCTTGTGTATTGCCCCCCAGCATTGATTTATGTGATGCCCCTACTACCCCTCTCCCTTGTGTATTGATGCCCCCACCACTTTTGTATTGGTTAATATGATGCCCACATTGGTTAATGTGATTCCCCCTGCCATGTGTATTACCCCCAGCCACACACCCTCTATTTATATTGATTTTGTGATGCCACAACCCAACCACCCCCCTTTTGTATTATTTAATTTTTAATGATGTCCCAAGGCAATCTCTTGAATATGGGTCTGCGCTCCCTTAACCCCCTATGTTTTGGTAATACTTACATTTTTGTGTTTTTTGACAGCCGCTGACCAGCTGTGAGCAGGCTGTCGTGCGCTAGTCAGGCCGCCTTCGCCGGCCGCCGCCACCGGTGGGTCAGTCCGGCCCTGCGGCATGGAATAGGCACACTGGCCGCTTTAAAATAATTAAGCAGCCGTCTGAGGCGATCTTACGGCCGCTTTAAAACTTGGTGTGCCAGCCCTTGGACTGACCAGCCCACCGGGGAATCTCCCGGTGTCCCAGTGGGCCAGTCGGGCCCTGGATGGGTGGTCCCAATTCGTCGGGGAAGGAATAACCTTGTTGCCCCCCTTGCCCCCCATGTAGCGATGCCACTGTACATCAGGGATCCGTATTGGGACCTATACGTTATATTTTTATTAATAATATTACATAAGGTCTTAATTGTATGAGATGTAGACTTGGGCGCTGGTAAAGTCTTTGTGTTCGTCTTTGGGGAAAAAATTCATCGCATTACGTAGACATTCTTCGTATTTGTTTTTTTCTTCGTTTTCTGCCGGTTGCCTAGAAGAAGTTGAATAGGAAATTTGGGACCAATTTTAAATACTTACCTAAAATTTGCAACTTTCGTACAATGGCATACTTACCTACAACCTGAATTTGATGGGACAGGACTGAAAAAACGGGATGTTCAGGATTGTTGGCAGGCATGCGTATGGAATAAAGTGCGTCAAAAACTCAAAATAAGCTTAGGCTTAGACTATTAGACTTTTATTAATTTACTATCTAATTTTAAATTTAATCGGTATTATTAAATGCATGATGTCACACGAGTTAGCTGATTGGACAAACGAAGATCAGCTCACTCAATTAATGTCCCTCCTCCTCCTTCAAGAAATAGTGGGCATGATGAGAAAACAAAGACAGACACAAAGAAACAAAGATTCTTAGAAGACTCTCAACTACACCGTTACCTTCCCCCAAAACACTGTACATCATGCACAGCCAACCCCCCATTACATGATCTGACCAACTCCGAAACCTGGAGTGCCCCCCAAAATTGCCAAAGTGAAACCTGCCCCAGAGTTGGCTCAAAGCCATCCCTACACAAGCCATCCAAGACCCCAAACAATCTCCATAGAAGACCCACCAATATTGGACACCTGGAATCTGGGTGCCTCCAACCTCCTCTTAACCACAAAATGCTGGGAGAGATCAGCCCAATCCTGCAATTTATAGAGAAAGGCCAAAGCCACCATGCAGTGGAAACATCTGCTTAATGCTAAATCCATTATAAGCCACAACACGTTCATGCAATTCCCTTCACTACAGAACCCGCAATGCTTGCCAACCAATCCTACTCCTGCCAAATCCTGTCATAAGCCACCCAAGATAACCCTGCGATAGCACATGTGCCATCTCCGAAAAGTCAGTGCCACCATCAGCCCACTGGCCACCTAGCTGCACGTCACTATCCGGCAAGGTATGCCAGAAAACCCGCTCTCCCCGACACATCCGTAAACAAGGACAATGGGTCAGCCGACCCTGCCTGAAAAAACACCTTCTCATTGAACCTGGCAAAGAAGACCTCCCAAACAGCCCTCATCCTCTGTGACACCCAAGCCCAGTGATGCGTTGCTTGCATGCCCGCTGTAGCCCTATATAAGGAGCGAGAAAAAACACGTCTCACCGGAATTATCCGACGGGTGAATGGGAAGCAACCAAAATATGAACTAGATGTCCCCTTTTGTCATGAAGGCCTCAGGGCCCACCTCCCTTACCAGGTCCACTGCCCTATCAAAGGAGATGTAGGAGACCAAACAGAGCTCCTCCTCAATCTCGTCATTGACAGAACCCCCTCTGCTAAGACAGTTGATGGATCAACTGAAATTTCCCTACCTCCTTCTTGGGCTCCTTATGTGGTATCCCCAGCAGAGAAACCAGAAAACCAGATGAAAGGGGCTCACCATGCGGCCCAACTAGATCTCCAACTGGATCTCCTGCAGCTGCCCTTCATTGGTTGATGCCAGAGAAGCCCCCTGCCAGCGACCAACAGAGTCGCTCTTACAGACCATTAAAAGGTAAACCAGGGTGCCAAAGCCATTGGTCTCCCCAGGCCACGTTGCTCTGAGATGTACCTTGCCCTGCCCTTTTTAACTCATTGGGTATGCAATCCAACCATATATCAATCTCAGTGATGCTTTTTAGTTGTAATGTTTTGTCTCCATTTCCCCAACCTCTGTTGAGTGTTAACTTGAGTGTTGCCCCTAATTATAGAGCATGCCCTCTTGTTGTAGACATACCCTTAATGTAAAAAACATACCTCTCTTTTGTTAACAATTAGGACAGGTGAAATTAGGCAGATCCTATGATGTATTTATATCACAGTAGTGTTATAATGGTATTTCAAGAGCAGACCTATGTGAAAAGAGTTATCTTAAACATATATTGTATTTGCTCGATTATAAAACAAGGTTTTTTCAAAGCAAATGCTCTGAAAAATAACCATTGTCTTATATTCAAGGTCGTCTTCTAATCAGACCTCAAATAGCGGTCTGACCACAAGACTAAGATCCAGATCCCCCGCAGCCGGAGGAGGTCTGTGCGGTGCACGCAGACAACATTTGTGCTGCCGGCACTTCTGCAGGGGCTTCTATGACGGAGAGTCGGCATCACATGACCTTCTGGTGCTCATTCATAGAAGCCATGGCGGAAGTGCCGGCAGCAGTAGTGGAGGTTGGCTGTGCGCATTGCACAGACCTTCACCGACTGGCCCACTAGAAACCAAGGAATTTGAAGCACGGGGGACAAATCTAGGAATGCACCGGTTGGGGGAGGGTAAGAGTGGCATATGGGAGGGTTAAAAAGAATATCAGGGAGGTAGAGTGGCATATAGGGGGTTAAAATGAATATTTTGGAGACAGAGTGGCATATAGGGGGTTAAAAGGAATATCAGAGAGGCAGAGTGGTATATAGGGGTGTTACATGTGAATATTTACTAGTAAAACTTTTTTTCTTATAGGGTAGTCTCATATTCAGGCTTTTTCTTTTTTTTCCTAAATTAATATTCAAATTTTGGGGGGCCGTCTTATAATCAGGGTCATCTTATAATCAAGCAAATACGGTATGTTTGTCTAATCTATGCATGTTTTATTTGAGCAAATGAGAAGACTAAACATGACATTTCTAAGAAATGAAAAACATGTTTGTCATGGTAACCCTCTGTGGCTGAGGCCACATGGGGATATATTTGAGTTTGGGAGGTGGCACTGATGGAGCTATAGGGGCTCTACATGGCCGGAAACGCTCCATACACCTGGTCGGGACCTAGCCTAGCAAATCGGCTAGGAACTGTGGAGATGCCCTCCAGCAGTTGGAAATGCGTCGCTATGGACAGCTGTTGTCCCATCACTTCGCTCTTTTGGGATTACACTATGCGTGGTATGCAACACTCGGTGGTGGTTAGATAGAGGGAGATCATTTGGGAACCCTGACTGTATTACCAATCTTTAGGATTAGCCACTGCTATGGGATTCTGGCCAGGCTACCATGTCGACAATTCCTGGGGACATTTCCGATGCTGTCGCTCTGGGTCCCGAGGTCAGATCAAGTCAATTTTTGGAGCATAATATTCTCGGACCCTGGGCTCTCCATTGGTACCCGCTCCCTTGAAACTACCCCAAAAATAGAGACTTTTTGTTGTGTTGGCATTGCTGGCTATAGAACTGTATGGTTGCGCCGGACTGTCTGGTAGTTGATGGGATTATACTCCTGATCCAATTATGTTGTCTGCATAAATATCTATGCTGTTCCCAATAAAGCCAGTTCTTGTTTTACCTCAATACGAGTTCTGTCTTGTTATTGGGGTAAACTTCGGTGCTGCCCTTGTCAGTACAGTAAAGCACTGTATTGCTATGTTACAGTACCAACAAGGTTCCTGAAGGCTTCCTGAAGGCTTCAACGCTGTTTCAACCTGACGATTGAAGTTCTGTATTGCTGGTGGCTATGGGCAGAAAGAAGCAATGTCTGGCGGGTGTACTCAGTCGGGGTACAGGGTGTACCATCACAATGTCGGTGCAATGATAAATTGGATGAAAAATAGCCGATAATTCTTTCCATCACTCCCATCCTATGCACCCACTACTACTTAATCTTCTCAGCTACTTCACATATTAATTGCCATGGTCATATAATATGGGGTTGACTCTTTGTGCTCTCCCCTAGTACTTGAGCCTCCAAGTAGCAATCTTAATATAATTTGGCATATTATAAATATAAGAGACTTAAGCAAGAAAATGATATCCATCTGCAAAAGATGCTAGTAGAGGATAATGCTCCCAACCCCATGTTAAACTGTTGTGACATTAAAAGGATAGGCAGGGGCCTGGATGATTTGGGGAAAATCCCATGTACCCACGTGAGCTATTCACACAGTTAGTAGAGGAGGATTTCACATGAGGCAGGTCAAACTAGTTTTAAACATGTTAGAGCATGCAACAAAAACCCATGAAGATTTGAAAAATGATGCTTCATAGTATGAGTTTTACCCAATAATCTACAGAAAATAACGCTAAAGGAGCAAAGGGGTCTGTCCAGAAGATGCAAGACAACACACAATTACAACAGAATGACCTTTTAGGCAAACACTCATGGTTTTTGGCTCATGTCTGCTCATATACTGCCAACAAACATTAATGCGTTCTGGGTCATGTGGCTTGCCAGAGGGGATAATTTTCTTTGAAACAAGGCATGATTGTGAATAAGAGACAGATAATCTGTTATGTGTCCTTCTTCTCCCCTCTGTCCCACGTAATCACCGTAGTTTCTTTTGTAGGACAAACACACGCAGACTCTATTCTTTATTTGTGCTCCAAGCTAAAGAACATACAATATCTTGTTCTTAGAAATTCAGAGTTATGCTGTGTTGGCTGGTTGCCCATGCCTTGGAGGAAAATACACAGCTTGAACCCTAGCAGTTAGCACTCTATTTCATTCTGCCCCCTACTCAAAGAATGCTGACAGAATGTTGAGCTAAATTAAAAGGCAGGTGAAATGTTTGAACCGGCCTTCCAACAGTTAATACTAAAATATGTAAATATTACTTTGTTATTTATCATCCATTCATTTCACAGGCAACTAAAAGAACATTAGTTATCTTAATTGTTTCAGTGTTTTTAACTTGGTCATTAATTTGGTAAGGAATATGCTTGTAGAGTGACTGTTAAGGTAAAGGTGACAAAAAATATGTTTGATGGAAAATGGCCATATGATGGGACAGTGCAATTATTTTAAAAAAATCCAAGCCATTGCAAGCTGTTCAACAGGTGAGAAGGCAAATAAAAAGGATGACACTCTCATAGATGGTTACAGTTAAATAAATAATGTTAAAAATAAACATTATTATGGCTATAATCATGCTCCATTAGGCACAAAAATGGTTTCTGTCTTCCATTCTGTATCACATTGTACACCAATGGAACAATAAGGTTTGGTTGTAAAGTTCAGGTAACCTGGACTTTTTACTTTACTCCGGGTTCCTTTTCATATAGTTGTCATGCACTTGCCTGGGCTTAAGTGGCGCCAGTTCCGGTCCTTAGGTCATGCCCACTTTCCACTGCTTCTCGAGAACGAAGTGATTGATTTTTTACCAGCTGCCGCCAGATTTCACTCTGTAGCATAGTGACATTGGTTGTCTTAAATCATATACAATATTATTATTATTTATTGTTTTTAGTCAAAAAAGTGTTGCTTCAAGTGATTGAGTTTCTGAATTTTTTGAGAAATATAAATATCAAACGTTCAGTGTGATCACAACCACTTTAGGGGACATCATTTATTATCAGGGTCATCTATTATCAGGGTCATTTTTTTAAATTGAATAGATCAATAGGTTCCTTTTTTAGTCTACTTTTTTATTATTTCTGAGGAATTTGGTGATTCTTTGTTATTTTACCATTTTATCTATACTTGTACATTGTATCTGTCAGTTAAGGAGCCATTTGACGTTTACAAACAGGATTCCAATTTCAAAGGCACCCTAATAGTGGAAGTCACTGTAAGACAGCACCAATCAGTATAGTCAATCTGATTATCTTCAAAATGTCCTCTTTATTTACTGTAATAGAATTCGTCTTTCTGTTGTACTGTAATTATGTATGTCTCTGTCCATTAACTTGTGCACACTTCATTGATCTTTATATCAGAGTAGAAATGTTTTAATTACAAAAGCTTTGTTGTTAAAGGTTACTTAAATCTTTCACATTATGTTAATTGCCATAGTCTTTGTTGTCAGGCTCTTTTCTCCACTTCTTTGGCTGTATTGTCCTGGTGTTCAAGGTTTGACCAGTGGGAATAACGTCTAATTCATTAAGGCTTTCATCACCTATTATCTTAAACCAATTTATCAACAGTGTAGCTTGACTGCGAAATTGTTTTAAAATGTAAATAATCAAGTAATGGAACTTTTTAAAGTGATACAACTTTTATTTAAACACATATAATAAAAAATATATAATATAATAAAAAAATATAAAATATAAAAAATTAAATACACACTCTGGATAAGCTTTTCTGCCTACTATCCATGTATGTTTAATAATGAAGCAAAATAATAATATAGTAATAATATAGTTATAATAATATAGCAATAGTAATTATTATATATATATATATATATATATATAGTTTTCGGTCCATTCATTTTCTGACAACAAATGTTATTTCCTGGCCTATGGAGTACTTTCTTGAGTTGGAAAAAAGTTGTTGCCACTCACTCTCATCCATTCTCTCACACTCTCTCACACTCACTCACACTCACAGCCTCCTCTTCTTGTTCTTCTCCTTCTTCTCCTGGCTCTCCACTGCACCCATCTCTCCCCTTCATTACCCTGGCCTCTTCCATGTACTTCCGTAATCCGTTTTATTATTCTGCCCTGGTGGGGAGAGAAGGTGTGAAGGCCAGAATAATGCCTGCACAAGCAGATCACCAGATTACAAGAAGCAGGTAAAACAAGAGGAGACATGGAGAAGGTAGGAGACACTGACAGAAAGCATATGACAACGTGGGAGAAAGTGAGAGAGAAAGTGGGCGAAAGTGAGAGAGCGCATATGAGAGAGAGTGTGAGTGAGTGGGAGAGAGTGTGTAAGAGAGTGAAAGAAACCTAATGAAATGCAAACCAAAACTCAGAGCTCTCTGCTTCGTTTTTGTTTGCTTTGTTCAAACACTTCCTTATTTTTGGACTTTTGTAAGAATTGACAAATTTAAAATTTAAAAAAAATATGTACAAATCGGAATGCACTTCTATAACATACAACTGCTAAAGGTAGCAGGTATTGGTACAACATGCACACAGCATAGTATAGTCTGACTGTAAAATACTGTTGAGAGTGGTTATATGATAAATTGGTATACTACACTGACAGTACATTTACATATAAAAGAACTATATTTCTGCTTCCTAAAAACATTATCCTGCCACATTTGCTATTTCTTAATATCTAGATGACATTGACAATAGTAAATGGAACAAAATAAGATTTAGAAAACTACACTTTTTTAAATTCTAATTTAAAAAGACAAAAAATAGAAAACACGTGCCTTGAGAAATTCTGTATATAGAGGACTTTCTGTTCCATTCCCGGTTCTGCTGCTCAAATAGCATCTGCATTTTGTTCTAGAAGTCCTTCTCAATTTTGAACAAAAGGCTCTTATTCTGTCCCCTATATATTTTTTAGTAAACATTTCTTTATAGACTGTGGTGATTTTTTGCCAACATACTTGGAAACTCTTCATGTTTGATCCAGAGCCTATGGGTAAGGCTCTGCTCCCCCACGTCTCTGGGACAGTTTCTATTTCTTCACTCATATGTTGTATGTAGCCATGCCCACTCCCTACACGTTATGCTTATTTTCCCGTGCACCCAGACCAGCTGCCTCCTTCTCTCCCTGCCCATACAAAAAAACACTTTTTTTTATTTTTATTTTTTTCCCTTCTTGTTGGCATCGCCTTAACCAACTATCTAATTGTGATGGGGCGAAGGGGAATATTTACCCTACACAATAGAGATGAATATAGGATTAGATATGTTATTTATTGTATAATTTATGTTATATGTTGTACATGGTACTGTAATGTGTTAAATCCAAAGTGGGTTTATGATAACATTCTTCCTCTCCTCATAAAGAATATCAAAAGGGATTATAATCAATTGTTAAAGAAATGGTTTCAAGGTTTTTTTCATTAAATGTGCAGGGTATGAATCTTCCCCAAAAAATTACTTTAATTAACCATCTTGTAGAGAATAAAATTGAGGTTGCAATAATTCAGGAAACTCATTGGACAAATACATTTGCGCAGGAACTCTCTTTTAGAAAATATCCTGTAATAGAATATGCCTAGTTAGGAAATCAGAAAAAGAGAGGAGTAGCAATTCTTATTGCAAGAGAGATAAAATATGAGAAGATCTATGTTCAGCGAGATAAGGAGGGTCGTTTTCTAATTTTAAATTTAATTTTAGGGAGAAATAGATTATACGACCTATGGCGATCATTACATCCAGAAGATCGAGACTATACCTACTACTCAAGTTGCCATAAATCATTTTCCAGAATAGACATGGTTTTAGTTAATGCACCACTGATAAGAGAATGCAAGAGAATATGGATAAAAGAGATCCCTTGGTCGGATCATGATTCAATTATGATAATACTAAAGGGAACCAATAGAAGTATAAGACCTCCATGGAGATTAAATAAAAATCTATTAATGAATGCACTATATAAGAAGGAATTGGAAAAAATTACCAAACAATTCTTTGAGGAAAATAATCCTAGTGAGACGTCCTTCGCGAATACTTGGTGCACATATAAATGTGTTATTCGGGGACACTTGATTACTAGAGCAGCACATCTAAATAAAATAAAACCTAAAACACTCGCCGATCTATATATTCACCTTGAAGATCTAAGTAGGAGAAATAAGGTACGGTTGGATCGGGAATTTAAATCTGAAATTGAATTAACCAAAAAAACAATTAATGAGCTATTGATGGAAAAGGCTAATAATATATTAACTAAATATAAGCAAAAATGGTATTATCTGGGGAATCGCCCAGATCAGCTTCTCTCTCGTCAATTATCAATACGAACAGCTAATTCTAGAATACATAAAATTACCTATAAAGATAAAAATTGCATTTCACCAGCACAAATTGGAGAAGCTTTTCGTATATTCTATACAGAATTATATAATCTCCATGATAATAGCTATAAGCGAGACATAATCAAGAAATATTTAAGATCTTCTAAGATAACACAAATATCGAAGGCTCAAGCTGAAATTTTGGATCACCCTATAGAAGAAAATGAAGTGATAAAAATAATAACGCAATTAAAAAAGGGTAAATCTCCGGGCCCTGACGGATATATCGCTGAATTTTTTCAAACTTTGGATACTAGTTTGACTCCTTATTTGTGAAATATGTTCAATGAAATAAAAAATCAGAAAAAATTCCCACGAGAAATGTTACAAGCACACATATGCCCTATTCTGAAACCTGATAAATCTGCCTTGGACATTAAAAACTACAGACCAATATCTCTGATAAATTTAGATACTAAAATATATTCTGCGATAATAGCAAATAGGATTAGACCTAACCTAGAGGTATTAATACATAAAGATCAAACAGGCCTTATAAAATCTAGATCTCCTAGCGACAATGTCAGGAAGATAATAGACATTTGTAATTATGCAAATATTACCCAGGGCCCCTTGCTGGCCCTGTCATTAGATGCAGAAAAATTTGACAGGGTCAGCTGGGAGTTCCTGGAAGAGACCTTAACCCCTTCAGTACCGGGACGTACCTGGTACTTCCTGGTTAACAGTCACCGGTAGACCGGGACGTACCAGGTACGTCTCCTCCAAAAAACGCCCCCACATCACCACAATCGCGGTGATCGTGGGGGCGCTGCTGCTGCTGTCTGCCCAGGACTCCTGGGCAGACAGCACAGCCTGTCTAAGCCCGCCCCCAAGCCCACGATCACTCCCACGGAGTGATTTTGTAGGCAGAAACAGCGATTGCAGAAAAATCTGCAATCGCTGTTTCAGCTGCCACAGGCAGCTTCAGGGAAGGGGGGGGTATTGAATGGGTCCCCACACAAGTGTGGGGACCTGATCCAACACCCCCCTGCTGCCTGATCACTCCATGAGAGCGTCAGTGCAGCGTTAACCCCTTCAATGCCGCGATCGCGGCATTGAAGGGGTTAATTCCCGTTTTTTAGGGGGTTCTGCTGCTGGTGGTCTGCCTGGAAGCCCAGGCAGACCGGCAACAGCAAAAACGAGCCCCCAGAAGTCCTCTGATCAGTCCTATAGGACTGATCAGAGAGACTCCTCCCCTACAATCTCCAGTCTATTGGAGATTGTGTCCCAGCTGCCAGAGGCAGCTTCAGGGACAGGGAGACAGGGTTCTTTGGTCTCCACATGAGTGTGGAGACCAGACCCCCCCACCCCCACCCTTCCTCAGTTAACCCCTACCCCCCTCTTCCTCAATTAACCTCTTCAATGCTGCGATTGTGTATGACCCCCATCGCAGCATTGCAGGGGTTAATATTAGTCCCCACAAGCTTGTGGGGACTAAATATCAATCAATGCTGTGCTTCAATGGAGCATCAGCATTGAAAGAGTTAAAAAAAATAATGTAAAAAATAATAATAAAAAAAAAAAATTAAAAAAAAAAAATTAAAAAAAATTAATAAAATAATAATAATAATTAAAAAAAAAAATAACAGCACTGACCTGAAAGTCCAGGGTGCTTCCAGGTCAAATGCTGGGCTGATCAGATCGCCCCTGGCCAATAGGAGTGATCGGATCATTATGGCAGCCCACGGATGACCCTGCTCTACAAAGAGAGAGGGGTAATCTAGGGTAATTATGAAAAAACACAAATTATTAATAAAATGAAAAAATCATAATTATTACCTGATCACTTGTCGGTGACATTTTAAGTCGCTGATTATTGATCGGTCTCCCTGACTGATGTCAGCGGCCTAAACCTGTCACTTACAAGTAATCTGATGAAAAAAAATATTTAAAAAAATGTAAATGCACATGTTCCAGTTTTGCCCTCATAGCTTCCTCAAACAATACATGAACCATGCATGTGAGACCTTGTTGGAACCGGGGGGTGTTGGTGAACAAAATGTGGTGCTTTCTTCCACTGTTGCACATATGCTGTGCAAGAAATAAATTTTAACATTGAAATGTATTTGTTAAAAACGCAATAAAATAAATTTTCCGTGAACTTTGGCAGACATCAGTGAAGAAAAGGCTAGCTGAAAACTGTCAAAACTACCCTAGTTGAACACCTTGACATGTCTACTGTTCATAAATATATACTTTTATGGGGTAATTTACAGCAGGGGGCTTCCAAAATGTCCCAAATGGGATATGGGCCCAGGAAACCAATTTCTGAAAATTCCAAATGTGAAAACGAAAATGAGCATGTTCCAGTTTTGCCCTCATAGCTTCCTCAAAAAATGCATGAACCATGCATGTGAGGCCTTGTTGGAACCGGGGGATGTTGGTGAACACAATTTGGTGTTTTGTTCTGCAGTTGCACATATTCTATACAAAATATAATATAAAATCTAAAGCAACATTGCAACATATGCAAAAAAAAACAAAAAAATATAAAAATACCTCAAAATTTGGCAGCAATTGGCGATAAAATCCCTGTTTGAAAAGTGTCAAAATGACCCTAGTTGTACACCTTGACTTATCTACTGTTCATAAACATATAATTTTGGGGGGTAATCAGTATCTGTGACAACTATTGCAGTTATTAGACTACCATGCCAAATTTGAAAAAAATTACATTTCAAAAACGTGATGCATGCCTTGCAATATTTGCCCTATACTGGTCAAAATAGATAAAAATCCTGGCCATGTTGGGTGGTTTCCAAATCAGGACAAGTTAATGAATATATTTGGGATAATTTTTTCCCATTGGTTTAATGTGTGTACAATTTGTATGTATACAAAACTGTAAAAAAAATGCGTTTTTTCATTTTTTCCCCACTTTTTCCAGTTTTTTTCAAACAATGTACTACCCAGCTTACTATGGTTTCAAATGAAAGCCCTACTTGTGCTGAAAAAAACAATATATGATTTGTGTGGGTGCACCAATTGATAAGAGAGAAATTACAGTTGAAGAAAGACATGGCAAAAACACAAAAATGGCTCCGGTCCTTTAGCGACACCTTAGTATCAAAATCCCGGTCCTGAAGGGGTTAAAGGAGATGGGCTTTGGACCTGATTTAATTGATGCTATTATGACATTATATACTACTCCCACAGCTAAGATAGTGGGGCAGGGATTTGAATCTCAATGGCTTAATATATCCAATGGCACAAGACAGGGATGTTCTTTAGCCCCTCTCTTATATATTATTTCTTTGGAACCCTTTGCCTCTAGAATAAGATATAGCTCCAACATTGCTGGTATTAAAATCGGTCAATCAGAAATGAAAATGTCCCTTTACGCAGATGATGTTCTCATTACCTTAGATAAACCTAATGTTACGATTCCACTTCTACTACAAGAAATTGAATTATATGGCACTATATCTAACTATAAGCTAAATATGGGGAAATCACAGGCAATGTGCATTGCAATGACAGAAGAAGATAAAAATCTAATAAAATCTAGGTTCCAATTCTTGTGGCAAAATGCAGGCATAGACTACCTAGGAATAAAAATTCCGGCAGAAGGCATTAAGACAATGGAAAGGAACTGTCAAGTCCTTTTAAAGCAGACACAAGAGAAATTAAACAAGTGGAAGTCTCTTCCTATATCATGGATGGGGAGAATCAATATTGTAAAATCATATATACTACCAGCGTGGCTCTATAGATTTAGAATGATTCCGGATATTTTGTCTAAAGATTGGATTAATTTAATACAATCAAAATTAATGGGATTTATATGGCGTGATAAACACCCTAGAATCCAAAAAAACACCTTGTTTCTACCCAGGAGCCGAGGAGGACTGGGTCTTCCTAAACGACTTAATTATTGGTATTCATCCATATTATCTCATATATATAAAATGCAATTGTTGCAATCTAAGGAGTCTGACTGGTATCTAATTGAAAAATCTATCCTGGGCTTGAAAGATCTAGAAATAGCCCTCTGGCTGCAGAAAAAGGATCTAAAGAAATGTATGAAACATCTTAAAGGGACATTACTTAATTCAATATTATTATTTTGGCAGAGCTTTAAGAGAAAAATTGGCTTTAATGACCTCATAACTCAAAAGGCCCCGCTAGAGCTCCTAAATAAAAACATCCGGGACATAAATCCTAATGAGTGGGAAAATTGTAGGATAAAAAGAATAGAGGAACTTACGATAGGAAATAAACTTAAGGATTTTTCTACCTTGAGTGTTGAATATGGACTTACTAATAAAGAAATATTTAATTACATGAGAATAAAGAACTATCTACTCCACTCCCTTTTTGAGGAAAATAAAGATGAACACGTGATAAAGTTTATGAAAATATTTGATAACCAGACTAAACAGAAATCCTTAAAACTCTGTACACATCTCAACATTTCCTGGACATATGTTAAAAACCAGATTCTTAATCAAAAGAATATGGAATATGGTTATTACAGAGCTAATGGGCTTATGCATAAATATTGGGAAATATGGGGAAGACTTACCCTATAAATATTTACAAATCAGAGGAGAAGAAGATTAACCCACTTTGGAAATCTATATCTGCAAAGACCTTACAGATACCATAGACTATACTTATGTCCATAATGTTGTGCATATCTGTCACATGCATGCATAGCTAAATTGTAGCTAGACTGAATTAAGAAGATCTTATAGACCTCTATATATAAAGAGACCTATAGATGACCAGCAATAATTAATATCATATGCTGCTAATGTATTGTAAGTTATTGTCTTTTATATGTTTTTGTAGATTTTTGTATCTAAATAAAAATTAAAAAAAAACAAAAAATAAAACACTTCCCCAAAGTAGAGCAGGTAAGGGTAGTCAACACCATTGTAGCAAGTTACTGAGGTATGAATTCTTCATACGAAAAGTTGCACATATTTAGTGATTGGTATGGTATATACTGTACATGTAAGTGGGTATGACTTACCTATATTCAGCTTACTCATTATCTATGATGCTTCTGAAGGGCTTTTAGTATTGTTTGGTTGGGATGTAAATTACCACCCTAACAGTTGCAAACCAATTGATGGCAGTATGAGGATTTATGTGCAGTCATGTTAGTAGCGAGTCATGCAGATTTATGAAGAATATGCAAAGTAATATTTGAATTGGTGGGGGACATCAGAACTAAATCTGGAGTCCAGAATTTTACTGTGGCAAAGACAGGTCATAAATACTTACCAAAGGCACAGACAAAAGAAAGAGGAAAGAGGAAAGAGGAAGTTCCCTGTACTCCCATGATAAGGGAATGACCTACATGATCCATATGTCAAGAGAGATAACCCTGCCTGGACCAGGGAGCGAAGTCAAAGGGAGACTTTCCAAACACCAATTCAGCTATACAGAATTTCGGTTGGCCAGTCAGAATCAGCAACAGTATATAACCATAGAGGGCTCCATTTTTTTATGATTTACGATTTTATATTTGTAAAAAGCATATATTTTTAAACATTTACTGCTTTCTTGCATATTTATTAAACAACGTTTAGGTTTAGCAGGAGCCCATGAGAAATACTGTGTTCTTTCTTGACTCTTTCTTGAATTGTTAAATAAAATTGCATTTGACTTATAAATAGAATTTTGGAACATTCTTAAGCATAATTAAAGGTTTAGACATTCCATCTGTTCTTAAGATTCTGTGGTATGTATTTTGCGAACTGATTTGTTAGATGTTACATAAAATATATTAATCCAGATTTCTTGGGGGGGTTTTTAACTTTATTGTAAAACAAATTATAGATAGTATATATTGCATACTTTTCACATCTACAAGCGAAACACAAAATAATACCCGGTATCTTTATGAATATGCTCTTACTTGCCTTCCTTGGAACAGAGAATCTTTTGGTCTTTTTAGAAATTCTACTTACTGTTTCTTCAAGGTAGACAGACATGATAATTACAAAGGAGGCAAATACTAAAATTTTTAAATCTCAGAAACCTAAAAAAGTTGGTAAGAGAAATCGCATGGGAGTGTTTTATGTGAAATTATGCTATTCATTTGAAGTACTTTTTCCCAACAGTTTTCATGAGAACAAATTACTATAGGAACGTCAAAATATCCAATTAACACTAATTAAAAACTCATGTACCCTAGTATTATTGATGTGTTGTTAGAAGTTTTTGGATACCTAGTAATGTGTGGTTTGTAGGGACTCATTACTGGGTTCCTACACAGTCTCAGCCTTTGGACAGAAACTGGTGGTACCATGCTCCATTGACATTAAAAGCTATATACATGAAACTGCGTATTGTCAAAAGTAAGGGCGTACAAAAAAAGAAAGTCAGCCGCCATTGGTAGCATTAGTAGGTACACAATTTATGCCTCCCAACTATCCAATTTGTGCCACTCAGTCCAAATTTTGCCACTCAATCCCTCTGTCCCACAGAGCTCTAACTATGTCCCCTTTTCAGAACACAGTTAGTGCTTAGTAGGGCCGCAGTCACAATATCATTCTCTGATGCATGGAACACTGGAGAGTTTATACTGCCCTTTGGGAGGTAGTATGTATTACTTCCAAAAACCTTTAGAGTGATCAGCTACATAGAGTAAACCAAATTAGTGAGTGTTACTGATACTTAGTTGTGACTTGTTGCAATATTTATTTAACATTGGCTGGTTTACATCGGGAAAAAAAGCTCTAGATAGAAAAATCCAGTATGGTAATTTTATGCAAGCCCTGAATAGCCATTTGATTGTGAGGCTAGGCCAAAGACCACAAAACGAATTTTAACCCAGACTCACTATTGGCTGTTATGTGACAAATAAATTCAAGGAAGCGATAAAGTCATTTTACTCTTTATGAAATTCATGTGCTACATGAGACTATAGCAGCCAAGTTCACTTACAAATACTCAAACCTAAGGGTGAATGCTAACATTGCCCCAGTTGAGTGCTTCTGACATGACGTACAAGAAAGGATATCATTTTGACAAATCATAATTATAAGTAAAATGTTTGCGAGCATATTTGTGGTATTTCCCAGTTAAGAACATCTGCATTTACTTAAACGTCATATCCTACAAAAACAGATTTTTCTTCAGCTGTCTTGACAAAAATGCAAACACAAATCCTATTTGGCGTATAAATGGAAAGGCATACAGGCCTAGCACCTGTTATAATATACCATTTGTGTAAGAAGTAAATTATTTGGTGTGGTGTTGTTTGCTATTCATGCCAAAATGCAATGCACATTAGTGGAAGGCATACTATTTGTTGAGCCAATTTTGGCTTCACTATATGTGTCAAAACATTGAAGTCATATTGAGAAGTCCAACAAAGTTGGCTACAGTACACTTATGGATGTAGTCTAGACAGCCATTTTAAAAAAGAATCACATTAACATATGCACATGTGTAGATAAACCATGTATAGTAATAACCATATGCTGGTACCCAATTTCATTCTTCTCACAAACACACATTTGTTTATGAAAACATCTTTCTAGTTATTTTTATGGATACAAAACAAAATGTACAATATTTATAGATAGTTACTTGATTACATTACTGAAAAAAGCCAAATGTTTTATGGCTGCATCTTTATGATCGAAAGCACAATTATTTTCGTGGCTGAATATAACTTTTTACATGGGTGTGCCCAGAGTCTATATGAGTACCAGTCATCCCAGATCAAGTGGCCTCCTTTCAACAGCCAATATCAACATATAGCTAAACTAATAAGAACAAACTAAGGGATTATGCTTGGGCACCCTAAAGGGAGTAATGACCATTCATGATGAGTGGGCCTCCCCTTGCATGGCTGTATTATTATAATACTGTGATAGTGACATATACCAGAACCTGTTTATTCATACCTGAAGTAAAATGTGTGTGAAAAAACAAATGCAAAAAAAAATACTACCATAAAGTTTGACAAAGGCTGATGGTAGAATAAGTGCTTGGAAAGGGTTAAAATACTAGCATCTGGAATACCCTGGGCTGTCTAGTTTTCAAAAATATATGACTTGATGGGGTAAATTGCATTGGCTGGCTTCAGAGATACCCGAAATGGCACATGGGGGGAAGAATTACCAGATTTGGAAAAAATGGCTTTGAAACAGCAAAACGCTACCTGTACTTATTGCCCCATAATGTGTAGAAAAAAGCAAAAACACAGGACAAATAGTAGAATCTATTTAGCAGGTTTTTTCATTACCTTTTATAGATGAGTAAAAGATTTTTCAACTAAAAGTTAGTTTTTCTAATTTTTTCACCATATTTTATACTTTTTTTAATAGTAAATAATATGATACAATCAAAACAATGCCATCTAAAGAAAGCCCTTCTTGTCCTGAAAAAAACAATATCTAATGTGTGTGGGTTCAATAAACGGGAAAGAAGAAAATTACAGCTAAACACGAGCAGCGCAGAAATGTTAAAACGGCCATTGTCACGAAGGGTACAAAAAGTAAAATCAGCCTTTGTCACGAAGGGGTTAAATGCTCACCATGAACAATGTTGTTGCCTACCCCTGTTTGCAAGCAGAGTTGTCTTTATCTTAAACATCAGTTTGTCTGTAGATTTACTAATGTTTGTAAAGTTCTTTCGATAAATGAATGTATTTTATTTCTGAGATGCTACAAATTACCACAAAGGTATACACTTAAATTGTGATTAATATGCCACAAAGATTATTTGTAAAGAATAACTTTTGTACAATGTTTTAAAAGTAGTTTTAGCATATCAACTAATATAGTTAAATTAGCAGATATATCACATTGGTTGGGATGCACTACTTTATAAACTTTATACCTGAATTACATATTACATATAACCCTTTTATCACATGGATAAAGTAATCCTCTACATTAGTCTTAATCCTAAAAAAGAAACCTTGCTTTCTATTTCACCAGTATACTTCTTATAGCAAAACACTAACCTAATGTGACTTTAATATCTTCCCATGACTTTTCTTTTCTTGTTAACTCCTTAATAGCTGTAATGTTCTTTCACATTTAGTGTACCCACACAAATTATATATTGTCTCTTTCCAGGCAGGAAGGTATTTCTTTAAAAAACATTATTTTACTCATATCATCATAATTTACTATAAAAAAAACCCACCTTTTTACTTGTATTTAAAAAATATTTTATACATCTATAGTAAATGATAAAAACTGCTAAGTAGATTCTACTATTTGTCCTGAGTTTAGAAATACCCAATGTTTTTATGTTTTTATTTTGCAAGTTATAGGGCAATAAGTACAAGTAGTGTATTGCTATTTCAAAACCATTTTTTTTCAAATCTGGTCATCCTGCGCCCATGTAACATTGGTTGGCAGCGGTGGGATGAATCCCACGACTTGGGTGAAATCCAAACCACCAACTGGGATTGCAGACGAGAGACACCAAGAGAGCTCCTGGAGGCTTGTAGCAAAGGAAAGGTTACTCTGATTGCGGACTGCAGAGAGATGGACCAGCACCAGGACGCCCCAGAGGAGAGCCTCGGACTGAGTGCTCTACAAAAGAACATTCTATGGCACTTATCCCTGTACCCAGGAGGGGCTACATCGGAGCAAGTGATGACGGTGATTGAAATGTGTCACCGGGAACTGAGCCAGAGTGGGTCTGTATCTCCCAGACTAGGGGAACAGAACACCAAAATATTGCACCAGAATATCCAATCCTTCCGAGAACCAGAGGATGAGAGAGACCGGGTTACAGCCGAGGTGTGTGAGCTGGAACACCAGCAATGGCAGTTAGAGTCTGCGCCTGCAGACTGGAGGGATGATTTCTCCCATCCCCACTTTGAAACTTACTGGGCACAATACTGGACAATGTGGGATAAACGAGTTCCACTCCTGGGGGAGAACCCGTTGCCGGAGTGGGAAGACGAATTGAGGGGTCTCATATATGCAGAGCTCGACCTCCAGAGCCGCTACCAGGGATTCTCCCAGCAGTTAGCAGGTGAAGACCACAGCGACCCTCTGATGCTGTATAGCCCTGTCGACCCAGGACTGATATACGATGCCTTCCAATTTGACTCGTCCTTCGGAAGCCCGTGCCAGTACCACAGGGATACAATCTCGGACAACCGTGCAGAAGTCCTGGTTTATGCTATTCCCCCCGAGCTGGAGGCTGTTATGGATTGCCTGGTCCAAGAGGAATGGCAGCTCGAGAGGGACTATAAAGAATTGCTGCGGAGAGTGGAGCTCCAGGAGTTACAAGGAGACTGGGAGCATGATACTACAACTTGCGGGAGTGGGACCGAGGTCCTCTTCACCTACTCCGCGGCCCCTGCTCTGGCGAGAAGAACCGAGGTCCTCGCCAGCAAGAACAAGCGGAGGAGGAAGCCAAAAGCTCCGACCCATGTCCCCACCAACAACCCTGGCTGCTCTACCCCGGCAGAAGAGATGACTGTCCCCACCGCCCGAGTAAGTGGCACAATCCCCCTCACCAAACCCCTAGCTATGCCCGTAGAAGCCAGTGTCCCAGACTGTCCCCCTGATTTCCCGAGTGTCCTGGAAGAAGCCCGGGTCACTGCCCCAGAGGTTCCCTATGAAGTCCCCGGTGACCCGGTAGAGGCACCGTTCCCCGACCTAGCGAGGGCGCCAGAGGCGCTGCCGAGTTCCCTGGGTCCTCTCAGTAGCCTGGCGCAGGCCCTGGTTCCTATCCCTGTGTTCTCCGAAGTGTTCTCCGATTTCCTGAGTATCCTGGGAGAAGCCCAGGTCCCTATCCCTATGTATCCCCCTTGTCTCCCTGAGATTACCCCAGAGCTGTTTGGTTCTGCATGCACCCCTGAGAGTACCTGTGACCTGAGAGAGGTACCGGCTTCTAAACTAGTAAGGACGCCGAAGGGGCTGTGTACTTTCCTAGGTCCTTCCGGTGACCTAATACAGGCACCAGGTCTAGTCTCCGAAGTGATCCCTGGTTCTCCAAGTGTCCTGGTAGAAGCCCAGGTCACTGTCCCAGAGTGTTCCTCTGACTCTCCCCGTGCCCAGGCAGAGGCACCTGTCCCAGAGAGGAAGATCGAGGGTCTGCTTAACCCTCCCGGTGGTCCAGTATTGGCACCTGTCCCTGCCCCGGAGTATTCCCCTGAGTCCCCTGAGTACCCCGCAGAGCTGCTTAGCTCGCCCAATAACCCCGTAAGGGCACCCGTTCCTGTCCCAGAGTGTCCCCTAGGTCACTCCAGTGTCCCGGTAGAGGCCCCTCTTACTACCTCTACGTGTTTCCCTGGTTCCCCGAGTGCCCCCTGCCCGATCAGCAGGGCTTTCCTTCCATGCAACCGCCCTGGCCTGGCAGCTGCCCCAGACTCAGTTCCCAAGGCTAGGGAGCAAAAGTCCCCAGGTGCCCCTGTTACCCCGGTGAGGGGGATAGCCATGTGCCCCCGGCTGAACTGGGACCGTCCTCCAATTCACAGAGAACTACTGACTATCTTTTTGGGCAACCAAGGCCCTGGCCCACCTTCTCTGGATGCTTCTGACAAAGGGCGCCATGAACTAAGGCCTGCACCTTTTGAACTTTGTCCACTCGGACAGCCTGCAGCAGACCCGTGTGGATCTGCCTGGTCTGCCGGACCGTTGGTCAAGGGGGAGATCTGTGACAGGGCCAGGCTAGCTGGCTCATGTGTCATATGAAGTTTAGCCGGGTCACGGAGCACTTTTGTGTAATATATTATATTGTGTATTATTGTGTAACCAGCCCAGAGACTGATGTGGCTTCAGCTCCAGCCTTCAAGGAGACAATCCTACAATCTGGCTGGGGCTCTTAATCAGCCAACACAACCCTGTCTGCCCAGACGGCACCCGCATTACAGGGGGGATAACACAGGTGGGGGAACCCATTGTATTCTGTAATCCCCTCACCTGATACATCCCCTGTATACTGATGGGATTTGTGATGGGATGTGGCTGATGGGATTGGGGGTTGGGTTCGGTACACATTGCATTGAGATTGTATATAAATTCTGTGTGTTTGTAATAAAGAGAGTTCTTCTTGGTTTACTACGAATGGTGGTCTGGATGATCCGTGGATAGCTGAGTGCTATCCGTATGAGGGACTGACTGGTGATTCCTCAGCCCTCAAACAGGGGTACCCAGCCTTGGGTACGGTGACCCTGTAACAGCAGGGAGTCCTCAATCTCTACCCCTCATAACAATTTAAGATAGGTAGCTAATGCACGGCAAGAAAAATTGGTACAGACAACATTTTTGTTTCGTTTTTACCGCATTCATTTTCAGGTAATGAATTCCAGGCCATTCGTCTCTGTAAGGACCCGGGTCCGTGGTCAGACGGCTATCTCGACCGAGAGCGCCCAAAGATGGAGTTTAGGAGTTATTGCACAGTAGCGGAGTTGAACAGGGCCTGATGCAGGGCAACCGCACTCTCCAGGGTGTCGAGTACCTAGGGTTGTGCAGCCACATACCAGCGCCCTGACATATCAGCGGATGTTATCCAGTTCAAAACAAAGTGATAACCTGCAAGCACCCTGGAGCAGGTATGAGACATAACAGAACTTAGAAATGGGCAGGATGCTCCAGGCTGGGAGCATGGAAGCTAAGCAAATGATTTCTTTGAATCCTTAAATAATTGAGAAAGAGTTGGATTCCAGGAAACAATTGAGAACACCGTAATATCTACAAATGGAACAACAAGCTAAAAGTGGAATCTCTGAAGACCAACACAATCTACAGCCAATGGCATCAGGTTATAGCAGAAACATAGCAAGCAAGGGGGTAAGAGCGAGCAAGATACAAAGAGAGCTAGTAGGACATAGCAAGGAACATAGCTAGACATAGCTAGGAGAGACCAAGGAATAAACATAACCAGACAAGACATCCATAATACAGGGCACAACAGGGAACAAGACAGGACACCCCACTGCCGGGGATACAAGACAGGACACCCCGCTGCCGGGGATACAAGACAGGACACCCCGCTGCCGGGGATACAAGACAGGACACCCCTCTACCGGGGATACAAGACAGGACACCCCGCTGCAGGGGATACAAGACAGGACACCCCGCTGCCGGGGATACAAGACAGGACACCCCGCTGCTGGGGAAACAAGACAGGAAACCCCGCTGCCGGGCATACAAGACAGGTTACATCAGACTGACACACTTAAATACAGGAACTAGCCTAGGACTGTATGATAACTATTGGAGATTCCGTCACATCTTATGGCCATAGTATGCTTAGCCCACCACTACGCCAAAGTACTCCAATGACGTTGGTCCTAACGCTAATCCCTGCTGACAGTGGTAAGAAACAAACCATAAATTAAACCCAAACACATAGCAATGAGAGACCTACCTGTAGACTGCAGACTGGGACAAACAGAACACACAGGTATTGTATAAAGTAAACAGAGCCAACACAAAGAGCAAGACTGGAATCAAGGAATCAGAGGTACAGGACAGAGCATAGGGAAATCCAGGAATGGATTACTGCAAAGGGAGGAAAACCGTAGCAACACTAGAGAAACTATAGCAAGGCAAGGTAAACTAAAGACATGCAGCTCCGCAGCCCGGATGGGGCCTGACAGGCTCGGACAAAATTCAGGGGCCTTTTTTGATTCAGGGTGACATTCAGATAGTGTTCTTAAAGATGAGTGTCCCTGACACTTTCTGGACTCACCTTTCATTTTAGATTTTTTTTTTAAAAAGGTTCCCCCAGAGTTAGGATGGTCAAAGAGATGCAGCAGCAGAAGTATAATAGGAAGATAACAGGAAGATGCAGCCCGATAAGCTGGACTGAATTTCTCCAACATTATTATACAAGTTTAAAAAAAGGTCTCCTCTACCTGAGCAAGGATTTATGGGAGGCCTGTACGCGTCTCCCTCCCTGCCGTCGTCTATTGTGAACGCGTCCTCCTCCCTGCTGGCCTCTGCAGGATAGTGACAGGGGCCATGCACCGTCAAATCTTGGGTGAGAACCTCCTTCCCTCAGCCAGGGCATTGAAAATGGCTTGTGGATGGGTATTCCAGCATGACAATGACCCTAAACACATGGCCAAGGCAACAAAGGTGTGGCTCAAGAAGAAGCACATAAAGGTCCTTGAGTGGCCTAGCCAATCTCCAGACCTAGTATCCCATAGAAAATCTGTGGAGGGAGCTGAAGGTTCGAGTTGCCAAACGTCAGCCTCGAAACCTTAATGACTTGGAGAGGATCTGCAAAGAGGAGTGGGACAAAATCCCTCCTGAGTTGGTGGCCAACTACAAGAAACTCTGTGATTGCCAAAAAGGGTTTCGCCTCCAAGTACTAAGTCATGTTTTAAAAAGGGTTCAAATACTTATTTCACTAAATGCAAATCAATTTATAACTTATTTGAAATGCGTTATTCTGGATTGTTTTGTTGTTATTCTGTCTCTCACTGTTCAATTAAACCAATAATAATAATAAATACCATTAAAATTATAGACTGACCATCTCTTTTGTCAGGGGATCCAACATTTTTTTCCTTCACTATATATATATATATATATATATATATATATATATATATACATTTCCTGCTTAGTTAAGTTTTTCATATCATTTTTTAGGGTTACCCCTTAGGGAAATATAGGGTAATAAATTGGGGAATTTTGTAATTCTAAAAGGCAATGTAAAAGAACAGTTTTTGCAAAGATGAGAAACATGTAGAATAATGTAATGTTACTGAAACAGTTCAGCTTACGGACTACAAACACTCTTATACAAGACATCTGTGCTGGACGTATTTATAAATGCACTCATCAGTTTAATTTATTGGAGCCATAATGACCCAGTGAACTTTCTTTTTTGTGTTCAGATGTATGCAGTGTAGTGGAATGCACTACAAGCATTTGTGTTTACCATGCTTTTAGCCATGCTAGATTAAAAAATAATCAGTTTTGGGGATTTGTGTAAATTTTGTTGTTCATGCTTCTAAAAAAGCGAACTTGGATTGGTCCCTCGATCATTTATATATTCAACATTTCAGTTATGTACACAGTAAGACCTCTCCCAGGTTAGCCCCCATGTTAAGAATTTTTACAAAAGATCATTTCATTTGTTGGATCTTTGATTTTGGTAGATATTCATTAGATCCGGTAAGATCAACTGTTTTTTGTAAGATCTATCACGCAGGAAGCGGTATTCACAATCCTATTTTGTGCGCGGGTGATGAATACATACGGGTTGGCCCACCCTCAACTAAAATTTGGATTTTTTAAATTGATTTTGGAAGATATTTGTTAGACCCAGTAAAATCAACAGTTTTTTTCTTTAGATCTATGACGCAGGGGGCGGTATTCACAATCCTATTTTGTATGTGGGGGATGGGAATACATACAGGTTGGACCCCTCAACTGAAATTTGGAATGGTTCCCCTATCCTCTAACCTCTATTTTTTTTTTAAATACTCGCATTTTTGCTTTTCTTTTTTCCTGCTCTCCTCTGAAGTGATGATCCTCTCCCGGTCGTGAGAAACTCTTCTTCTGTGAGCCTTCCCCCTTGAGCGTCACTGGGCGGCACGGTGTGTGCATGCTGGCCGCTTTAATTTTATCAGGTGGCCAGCCCACCGGGAAATTTCTGGCCCTGCTTGTCTATATAATCGATCGTTAAGTATGGAAAAATATAAGAAAAAGTGAGGAAATGTTGAAAAACACATTATTTTATAGTTTTACCTGTTATAAATTGTACACAGCTAGTGTAAATGAGAAAAAAGCCAATATATATTCATATACCTGTCCTGAGTTTTGATGCTTCTGATATGCAAAGGATTTTCAACTTTTTCCTCCACCTAGGTAGTACTTGTAGTTCTACCATATGTTAAGCATACGTAACTAAACTTGAAATATAGGTTTGACATGTTAATGCAACACTAGGGAACAGTAACTTTGAAAACATAGAGTGGAAAAAATAGTTTTTTTCTAAGCTTTTTTTTTTTTTTTTTTACATTTTTGCTTTGGCTCATTTTTATATGAAAGAGAATAATGGTTGATACAGGTAAATTAACTTAAGTTGATTGCAAAAGAGTTGCATCAGGTCAGAGTACATCAGTTATATAATTGAACCCAGCTGTTTACTGCAAGTAAGTGAAAATATTTAACAACCTTAGTGAATACCCAAGGTGCTCCCTGTATGCAATTTTACATGAACCAAATGTAGTCAAACTTGGTTTAATGTGGATCTTAGAAACCCATTATCATATCAATTCACCATCAGCACTTACTGTACACAAAATAAAAAAAGGAAAACTTGCATGTAGGAGATGCGAGTGTATACAAATGTACAAGAACTGAAAAAAGCAGGCAACACGCAAATTCCCTAATTTAAGAGGTGTCTGTAACCTTTAATCCAATTGCCTACCACCTTTTCCCTAAACCCCCTATGCAGTGGGGTGGAGGACACTGAAATAATCATGGGGGGATATATGCTTTTTTATACACTTATTTTTATATAATTGTCATTAAGGGAGTCATGGACCCTAACTTGCATGTGACTGTAGTTGAGTCTGACCATTAGAGTTAACCCTTATGTTGACTAACCAAACAACCCCTTAGTAAACAGACCCAATAGTTTGTGAAGAGAGAGAATAGAATAAAAAAGATACTGAGGATTTCAGAGCCCAAGGTGTTGTACTTTTAACACAATCAAATGATCTAGATTTACCCTTATTTCAAAATAATTTTAATGCAATAATGACAAAGACTATCCCATTTCTGATGAAAAACTGTATAGTACAGATGTGATTTGTGCCAGAGTTTGTTGGTTTTCCTGTTCCTATTCGTCAAAACTCATGTGTACACTATGCACTTAGTTTAAGTCAATTTATTATAATATGTTATGCCACATTTCATATTAAATTACTATGACTATGAATGGTAGCTTTACCTTTAATAACACTATTCATTTCTCTGTGACCTTGTTAATGACCTCAATAGTGCTTTCTGTGTGGCTACTGATCCTGAAAAGGTTGACGTTAAGAGCATTTAAAAACAATTTTACTAGACCATATCAAGTTTGGGAAATATAATACATATGATGCAATAACCTTCTGAAGTTTATATTCATGCATGAAAACATAGTTTGATTAAAAAGTATTGGTGGTTTAGGTAAAATATTACTTCCCCTTTGTTATTATTTAGTTTTATATTTCAGTTTGGCTCCTTGATATCAACTGGTGTAAACCAAGTGATTTCTATGTTTTATCCACTTTAATTTGCTTCTTAAACATTGCTCTTCAGACGTGGCCAATTCAGAGAAAGATAAATGGTTTAGCCTTGTTTTTGGATTTGCTTGTAACATATTCATTTAAAAACCCATAAAACATGTGTAGGCCTTTCTTTCCAAAGATAACAGTTGGCAAAAAGATGTACAGCTTCTGAGGGTACATGGAACATGCAACATACTTTAGCTGTTAGAAACGATTTAAAATCAGTAAAGGCCTTTCATTTCCATGCCTCAGACAACAGACTGGACACATTTGAACTGAACCCATTCCAGGGTCATTAAGTCACCCAACATATGTTTTCAAAGCTGCTTACAACATTCCGCCACTATATATTTTGTGCCATGGAATAATGACTTAAGTTGTAAATATGTGGGGATTGTCCAATTAGCAAGTCATAAACTGCAATTAGGATGTGTAATGGTTCAACATAAATAAAGCTCATTATACCCTCATGTTTTATTTCATATCATTTTATTGCACCAATAAAAAAGGGGAAACTGTATCACATTAGTGTGTAGTTGGGAGCTAGGATTTTTGGCATTCTAACAAAACAATGTACAGTTATGATGAAATTAATGCAAGCTGCTTTGCTTGTTAGAAACCAACCCATTAGAACTCAGTAACATGTAAAATAACTCCCTACATTCTATATGAGACAATAAAACCAGAAGACTCGTGTTGTCTTATTTATCAAATGAAATACTGAACAAAACAGTAGCATTAAATTAGGAACCTGCAAAATGCACATATGGTTTGTGAGAAAATGCAGCAAAACTGTTATAAAACAGTAAAATGTCTAAATATTAAATTATGCAAACCATGCGATAAAAAATATAATTGGGATCAAATGTCTGACAGCATTAGTATTCTTGATTTATTAATATGTTATTTATTTATCTATTTATACAGTGACAGCATTTTACACAGAATAAGCAAAATTTCAAGCCTAAACCAATAGGGGTTAGAATGCAGGCCACTGGTTTTGCATATATTATATTTCCATCCATAAGGTGTTTTATAAAGCATGTTTTAGCTGTTGTAGTGAAATTACCTTGTTTGTAATGGCTCTATTTAAGGCAGGGCCCACACATTTTTCAGATGTCCATAGTTAATTACTCTTTTAGTCCAACAGGCACCACATATTTTTTTGACTCTTTGAGGGAAAACCTTGTTACACGAGTACGGATTAAATCTTAGATAGACAAAGGGCAGAGAAAAGAGAGGGTTCTAAGTTGGAGGGTACGGTGCGTTGAAATCCTTAGGGTGCTCACCAGTGGAGGGTTCACCCTGGCCACATTAAAATACTTATTAGGACTTCTCCAGGTTGCGCACAACTTCCCCAGGTCTCCGTGTTAATCTCCTCTTTTCTCTGGTGCAGGGGAGCATTGCTTAATCATGCCTACTCACACCCAATTGCCCTCCTACTCCTGAGCCTTTTAGTGTTATCTGGGACTAGCCTCACCCTTATCAGCAACTAGCCTTGGCCCTAGCACCACTAGCCATGACCATCACATGGCCCCTCACTCAAGAAGTCACTCCCTCAGAAGCTCAAGATATGGTAGTATGTCCTAGGAAGTGCCCAGGTAGGAAAAAAACATCAAGTATATGTTTATGTGTTTTATATATTGACTGTTTTTGTATGAATGCACCAAACATGAGGAGCTGATATTTCTAATAAAGCTCAAATATTTCTTGATAAATCAGACTAAAAAGAAAATAAAAAAAGAGATGAAAAAGAAACAGAAGAATGCATACAGTTTCATGGGTATATAAGGAATCATTTGCTCACCAACTAAGCTGTCCAATGTGTGGGACCAGCTCAGCGCTTTTTATAGGAGGAGGCATAGGTTGAAACCGTACTGTTTCAACCTATGTTGAAATTGGCCCTGAAGTTGTCAGGCACCGGCCCACCAAGTGGGAAAAGTGTGCTCAAAAGCAGTAGCATATGCTCAAACGGAGGTGGTGTTTTTAGAAATAGACGGGACAGAGGCAATGTTAAACTGGCCCTACTTGCCTCTTGACATAGCCCTAACAAAGTGTAACGTAAACCACTAATTGAAAGACCATAGACCTACTCATGTAATATATATTTGTAACTTACATGAGTCATGTCTAAATGACCACATTCACAAGATTTTGCTGCCCATCCATATAGAGAATACAAAACAATGTAAGCTGCAGCAAGAGGGCTTTATTTACTTTCTCCATTTATTTATTGTGATATTAAACTGTATAACATCTACTGTACAACTTGTACAAATAAAATCAAATTTTATACTCAACTGCTTTATTGGGCGCTGTCTTTGTTTCAAAAAGCACTGCATATGGGTTTATACACTGAAGAAGGACTTAATTATACATTATTAACATATAATCCTTGCTGTTTTCTCCTTCAAGAAGAGCTGAGCTGTCATTGTTTAAAGTACAACTCAGTCAATGAGGTCACTCACTGATTCTGAATCTCTGATTTTACTAGACATTATGCTGAACAAACTCTGCAATTCAAGCAGGAAAAGCTCACTGGGTTTGGCCCTTCATAATGCAACAACTAACTGTTGAAAGAGCAACTATCTTTCAATCCCTGTGCAAATTAATGTGGTTCCTACATGGTGGGCCTCCAATGAAACCACAATTCATTTGGATCAGAAATAAGGACAACCAATTCATGTCTTATCCTGTTTTGAATTGAGAATTACATCTGATATTTAATATCTACTAGAATAATTCAATTTCAGTTAGCTGTGCATTGTTAGAATGTATTGTATAAGCATTTCTTTCAGCTGCAGTGGCTTTGGGTTATACAATTGGACACGATACGATCTTTTGGTACGGAAGCTGTTGGCATTACATTTGTGCTACATTGTTCAAATAAGTAATAACTAGTTAGGTCATTAAATCCAGTAATTGGAAACCCAATTCTGGGAATAGTCAAAACAAACTACTAAAAGACTTGTTACCGGAAAACCAGATTTTTTTAAATGTTGAATTTTTTAATAATAATATTTTGGATAAATGGAAACTATTTTAAAATGTAAAGCTTAAATCCATGTTGTTAGTGGATAGAGTGTTGTTTTCTGTAACAGCAACTCAAGCATGGACCCAGCTATTCCCTGTTGTGTTAATGATTTCAATCTTATTTCGGATTAAGATATATCAATCTAATTCTTTAAAATTATATAATTATGTTTTTTTTAATCTATACCATTTTTTCTAAATAATTTTTCAACTCCTTATAAAAATCTTAGAAAAAGTATATTAATAAGGTTTAAGGCAAAGTGATGTCCATGAAACAACCTCACTGTGACGAGAGTTGATTTCATTACATTTATCATAATTACATTCATGTAACAACGATTGTACACGGTTTACACTTTAACAAGAGAAAATTATATCTTATTTTTTTTCAGGACAAGTTAAGCTATTCATGGATACCTAGTAAAGGGTAAACTCTACATCCTATCACATGATAAGCCAGTACAAATACAAAAAAACAAGTGATATGTAAGTAAAAATACTATACAATCACCTTTTTAGTTTTTCATGAATTCCAAATAGTAAAAGTAAGTATAACTGAATAGTTGTCTTAAAAGCTCCCACCCCTTAAGTAATTTGAACCAACAGATATGGTTGTATATGCACGTAGGTTGCACATGCAGCCCATGAAAGTCACAGTACTTAATATATAACAGGAAGGGGTAATTAGGACAATTGTGCGAAAGACAAAAACTCTATGTTGAAAATACCTATCTCTGCAAGTGTGCCAACCTTTTTGCACATGAAATGTATATATATATAATTGGTATTCTAAGGGCTGAACTACAACATCAAAAGATATAAATAATAGGTATATATATTATAGATATACCATATGTGTATGTTATAATCATTGTTTATACTTCACTATACTCCCACCTCAAGTGAAATTATAGAAGGTTATTATCATTTTTGTTACCCTTTTTTATAACATTTTCAGCAACTAAAATTGATGCCTTGTTGTCTACATCGCATCGCAAAGTCATCCATTATAACAAGTCTTCAATTTCCTGGATTTTGAAGCTGCTTTATAGGAAAGCATTCAACCACATAGAAGTCACTTTTATTCATGTTTTATTATGTGAAAATTCCTCATATAGTTGTTTAAAGAATCTGGTTTCAATTTATCCATTGTCAAAAAACATGTATCAGGATTTTTCTTCTTATAATAGTCCCAGTGGAAGGAAAAGACATTCTGTTTAATAATGCAATCGTTTAGTTTTGTATTTTATTACAAGTGGGTGAAACCACTAATTACAAGTGTTACTACTGTGCTTTACTGTTAACTTTCAGCCATAATGTGTCCACTCTAAAACTGAATAATATGTTTTCTTATAAACAAATTCGAATAGGTGCCAAATTAACCACAAATTATCTGGAAAATACAGAAAAAAATTGTTCTTGCTTATCTATAAATTGAAGTAATTTAGGTTAAAACTTTCAAAATGTTCTTAATTTATATAATAATAAAAGGTGCGGTTTAACAACTAATTGATACCGGTTATAAAGAGTTACATTTGTGTAACATCTGGAGATCATTTTGGCAGTAGAAGACAGCAGGCAAATGCTTACCACATGAGTGCACATCATGTTTTTCCATTAGTAATGATATTTGCAATGGCCTAAAGAAGGGCAACCAGTTGGGGAGCACAAGAAAGTACTCCTTAGAAGTAATATGGAAAGAGGGTACAACAGTCAGTGTCCCAATCCTAAAAATTTACTTATTATAATCAATTTAAAATAGTTGATCAATATAATAAAATATAATACACTTTCTCTGTGTTGTTGTTTTGTTAAACAATGTAAACGTAACCTCTGGTTGCTATGTTTTAATTATTCGTTTAAATAATTGATTACAATATTTATATTTAACTGTGACAATTTTTTTAAGGAAACTTAATGAAAAAATATTCTCAGATAAGAATTCCATTCCATTGTGATAAACCAAAAACTATGGGGTCCATTCCCTAAGGCAAGTGTTTCTAGGTGAGTTGGGGTTATGTATCATTTGAGCTTGCTGGCTTCATAAGCAAAGGTAAACCACAGGAAACTTTTTATCCTTCAACGACTCAAGTGGCCCAGAGATGGGGGCACATCCTGTAGAAGGGATCATATGTGGCATGGTTCACCATGTAGGAGCCCTCTGGTAGATAAATGCAAGAGAATGATGCTCAGAATGTATTCCCCAGGGGAGTGCTGGGGGCAGTGACTTAGGTCATTAGGTACATTACAGTGACAAATGGAAGTGACTGGAGTCAAATATATCACAAAGCTGGGGTGGTATAAAAGTGGCAAATGTACATGGTGACATTCTGCAAAAGGGGGGCATTACAAATATTTAAAGGGACCAATCTAAGAGTCTAAGAATGTTACGTACCGTAATGGCCTGTAGATGTAGGCCTGTATTTTTGTGTATGTGCATGAGTTTTACTTTCCAGATCTTTCCTTCTTTTAATGTTCTAAGTTTCCACTACACATGGTAATTATACAATTTTTTTATAGTAAAAGTGCAGGTCTACTGGTATGTCAATACTCATTGTGTTAACTGTGTTTTGCTAAACTGTGGGAAACCATACATTTATTCATTAATTGTCTGGTTTCCCCAATATAGTATCCTCCTAGAGGGGCAATGTGCACACCATATAAGTTATATTACATTTGTTAAGATATGGGTGAATGAATCAGTAGTTTCAAAGTCTTGTTTGGGTATCTCATCTGCACTTTTTATGTGTAAGTATTATTTATGGTTTTGCTCTTGCATGGTGTGAGGAGCAATGTGCCATCTTTTGTGGTGTGTGACCAGGGCTTGATAGCAGCTCAGACAAGCACGCAATGCCATATTACTGGAACACCAATTTTATGGAGTTGTTGGAAGTGCCCTAACTGGCAGGTGTTGCCTCCCATGATGCCTCGATGATGTCTAGATGCTGGGACCTAATATGATCTTGTGGACGTGATCCAAAGGTGTTAAAAAGCTGCAAACAAGGTAAAAATAGTGTATTCTGAAAATAATTTATTATAGAGGGCTCAGTGCCATCTTAGCCCCCAGCTTGTCATTGGTATCTTTTCCTGCAAGCCGCTTGTCTGTGCTATTTTTTTCACCAAGCATCTTGTCTGTGTCGTTCTTGTCCCTAAACAGCTTTCTGAGTGCCCCAAAACAGCTTGTCTGTTCCATCTGCGCCCCCAAATAACTTTCATGTACAATCTTTGTCCTCAGTTTGTCAGTGCCCACAAACAGCTTGTCTGTTCCATTTGTACCCCCAAACAACTTGCATGTACCGACTTTGCCCCAACCAGCTTGCCTGTGCCCTCTTTGTCCATAAACAACTTGTCACTGCTCCAAGAAGCTTGTCTGTGCTATCTTTGTCCCTGAATAACTCGCCAGTGCCCCCAAACAGCTTGCTTGTGCCATCATTGCCCCAAACAACTCGTCAGACCATTTTTTTCTTTAAGGGGCCACAATATTTCTGTTGCCCTCCTTAGTTGTTATAGTAGGTTCAACATAATTATTTTCTTTACTTTTGGGAGCTGTCTGTAAGAAGAAAGAGGGAAAAATCAGGGAAAAAAATTGTGTCTCTAGGGGATTTTAGGTGATGCCAAGCAGTATAATATTACCTTGGTTTTGTGCCTTGTACTCTCTTTTTGCTTGTTGGTTATTAGTAGGTGATAATAACAGTTTCTGAATACCATCCTTAGTGAATGCATTTGTATGTCTCTGTGATACTTTTTGCTTTAAAAGGTTATGAAATATATATTAAAGTTTCTTAATGTCTGAACTTACTTATTAATAAAGGCTACAAAGTCTACCCCGTAGTTTCCAGTTCACTAAAAAATAAGCGCTTGTTTTTTTTTATTAAGCCATGGTTTATTGTAAACTTTCCAAAACATTTCTTTTGAATGTCTTTAGAAACAAAACAGGAAGGATATGGGTGTGGCCAGTGATGAGGCTTCAACCATATGAGGTCACAAGTTAACTTGCTTTGTCTTGTCCCTAGGCAGCAAAAGTCATTTAGAAACACCGTGAAATAACTTTGTGAAATTAGTACAATAGGTTGTAACCTAGCAAAGCTGCTTCTTATCATTTCAATAGATTTTCATGGTTGAAAGCACTTATAATGTGGATTACATAACACTCACGTTCAGTCAGGACATTGTTTCCCCTGCTTAATGGTTTTTTTCCTTGTATTTTCTTTGTCCAGATGTTCTAAGGTTCCTGCCAATGTATTTTTTGTTGGATTTTCTTAACTGTATCTGATGATTGCAACTGATTAGCTATATTGAGGATATCCTTAATTAATGATGCTATTGATGTTGGGGGCGTTGCTTAAATGACAATTCAAAGCAAAAAGTGCTTTAAATATTTCTTAGTTAACACAAGAATAATACATTTCTAGGTTTGTATGTATAATTTTTCAAACAAGTCTTTAAAGAAAAAAAAAACATAACATCCTCTACTAGGCTAACAGGGACAACAGAGCCCCTTATAAGTTGGTTGGTATCAATTTGGTTTATATGCGGTGTCTTTTTTGTTTTTTATTGCAGGCTTTACTTGTAACCCTGGTACAAGAAGTATGTTACATATACTATATATAATTTATTTTCATTTAATTTTATTGATAAATGTTATTCCCAGTGTATAAAGTAGCCCTAAACGCAGTAGCGTATTTTGGTCTAGGGTGTCATGTCCTACACAGGCCAAGGGTGTCATGTCCTTCACAGCCTCCATAGTTTACTTACACCCAGGTCATTAATATGGCACTGCCTAAATGTTAAATTGCTGCTAAATTGCGGGAACTTGCTTTTAAAAAATCTAAGTATTAAGATCAAGAGTTGCAGAGAACACAGTTTCAAAATGTAGGCAGCTTGATTCAATGTCAGAGATACATTTGTAGATTAGTAGATGAGCAGTAATCATTGCATAGAATGCAAAACAATAAATAAGATGAGATATACTGGCTCAGATTTTTTTCCATTACAATGTGAGAATTGCTGTTCAGTTACCAAATGCTATACTTTGCTTATAAAAAAACTAATAAAATTGTCCATATTCTGGGCCATATATATATATATTTTTGTGTTTGTTTGTTTGCTTGTATATATATATTTTTTTCCAAGATTCAGTTATTGAAATATAATATATTAGCGTTTGTAGATAATATTTTTTTCCCCATTACAATGTGAGATTTGTTACAACAATATATCCCTAGCATCGAATTCAGCCCAATGACTATTAACAAAGGCACTTGTATAAACAAGAAATGGACAACTTCAAAGTTCTGTGTGGGACAATAGAGCCATCTGCAACTCTTTGAGATGGTGTACAGCCACCTGATATATCAGATTTCGCCTATAAACCTTTTGAATTTTCCATAGTAGATTGTAGCTGGTAGGTTTCTCACAGGAACAAAGTCATTTAGTCTATATTTATTTTCCTTTTGTTAAATTCTCACAAAGGTTACAAATAGGGGAATTAGTGCTAGAGTTTTTCCTTAAGTATAATAACATTTTTGTGCATTTCATCTACAACTTAGTAGGGACGGATTTGCCAATGTATCCTGACATTAGGTGACTGTAAGCACTCCAATAACATCACATCTTTTATTTCACAAACGGACTGAACATCTCAAATTACAGACAGGATATGGAGAATCCCTATTACAACCTAATAGGTGGAAGCTGTCCAGATGCACTGGCAACAAACTGAAGTCCGTTTCAAAGTCTGTTTTAGCCATAAACGCCCCCCCTGGTCAAATGAATGCACTCAATGTACTGCCTGGTCAAAGTATGTGTACAATACAGTTTTCAACTCTGGGTCAATCACTTCATTGACGGATCGTCCTTTTGGAAAAGGTAAGTGGTGTATGAGTTGGAACTTCCCAAGACCTTTTTTAGGGATCACACAGAAAGGAGAAATTCTCAGACCTGGCAAGGAGCTAAAATGAAAAGGACCCCTACCCTCCCCATTGTAAACTATTTATTTAGCTTTTCTGTAACAACCCCGACAGCATATTGCAAGAGAAAACCTGAACTTTAGCTTTTATAAAAGGGATTTTAAAAACATTAAAACATTAAAAACAAACCATCCCTTGATCCATGGCCCTTTTTTGCCTCAGTCACCCCTTTTTGACTCAGCTGATCCCTTGACTTTCTTGTGCACCTTGAAACACTTGGACAGTTACAATCTAGGCTTTACTCAATTGCCCAGGACATGCTGCTGCTGCCACCTGCCCAGGCCCATTACTTTTGGATTCCTCACCGGTGCTGCTCCAGTAACCCTCCAAGGTAGGCGACCCCTTTGTCTTACTGGTGCTGACCTTGTGACAGCTCCCGGCTTTCTCTTCTCAGGCCTTGGGTGGCCATCTGACTTGGATTCCCTCGATGCTGATCTCACTCCCATAGCTGGCCTTTATCTTCAGTCACAACCCTGGACCTCAGCTTTCTCAGCAAAGCCTCCATCTCCGCACTGTGCACCGATTCACTCTCTGGTGATCCTTGTTCCTCACCCCAGTCATGATTCCCGTCCAGCAATTTCACTTGCTCCAGGGCTGGTCTGGATAGGCTTTATATAGGTCCTACTGGATATGACCCAATTATAGGTATCGATGTAATATGTGTACCACTGCCTGACCCTCATCTAGCAAGAAAATATGTAAAACAAATATTGTGGATATGTTCCCTTTTTCTGCTACGTTGTTTAGCTGATATATAATGTATTTATGCCTTGATGGCTACTCCAGTTGATTGAGCTTGATATATGCAATTAACTTTATGAAAAATCTAGAGTAGGGATACATGAGGGTCCTTGTGTTATATTAATAAACATCACATGATGACAATTCTTAACCCCTTCGTTCCCCTATAGACGTACCGGGACGTCCAAAAAACGCCCACAAAGAAACCCCTATGGACGTCCCGGTACGTCCAGCCCTTCGTGCAGCGTCAGGGACAGATCCCTGCTGCTGCACGGGAGACCAGGCTGTCGTTTGATCGCCTGTAACAGCTTCCGGCATGAAAGCCGGTAAGCTGTTACACTGTAAACTGCCCGATCGCGAGATCGCGGGGATATCCTGCCCTCCGATGAGGCATTGAAGGGGTTAAGATTAGTGTTGTATTTATTTATTTATTTATTGGACTGTGCAGATTTTACCATTTTCAACTGGTTGTAGTTCAGGACCATGGGGAGATCTGATTGCGCTTGCACATCAATAGTCTTTTTTTCTGCAATTATCTGATTGCCTGGACTAACATTATCTTCTTTTTTTCCTGGTTCTCTCATAGTTTAACAGAGCTTCCTAAGCATGTCAAGCAAATAAACCTTAACAGTTCTGGCAAAGTTTGAAAGTTTAAATAGGGAAACAATACGGGAATACATAGGAAGCTGTGTTGGTTTTAATCACAAGGCAACTAAGCATTTCCTGGAAATTATGAATGAATAAAACATTATACATGACCATAGAAAAAAACTATTTCTAGGAAGGAGTTTTTTTTATTGTGTATTTATAATGTATGCATTTTTCGTAATGCAGACTTCAGTTCTAAAGGTATTAAATCAAGCAGGTGAGAGAGCAAAGTGTCTCTTTAGTAGTCTGTTGACAGGGGAAACTAATATGGAAAGGATTCTAAGATTCACTGTGGCCATTGATAAAAAAAGAACTTGGTGTGAAGCATTAGCACATTGGTTAGAGAAAGAAACCCATTGTCTGTTGTGTAATACAACTCAGTAATTTAATAACTGACTTTTAATTATGGTTATGGATAAATTCAGAGTGCACTTGAAAATGCCATTTTAACTAATGTATGTTTATTTAAGAAACTCTAACGCATGTGAAGGATTCTTGTAAATATAACACACATTCACTTAGCATTATTTCCGATCATTTAATAACTCTTCGGCTGGCCAAGCTTTGAGATCCATTCCCCTACATCCTACTAAGCGCGAGAAGCAAGGGTCGTCAGATTAAAAAAAAACAAGGACCTACTTTACAAATAACAGGGCAAGGTGCGATTCTCTACTTTAAATGTTTTTCCTCTTGTATATGCTCTGTTACCTTTTCATTGTGAAGATATCAAAATAGGTATCCAAAAGAAGCATGTTCTATATTGAGACAATAGTGTGACCACCATAATGCCTATGTGGTTACACGTTTACTACATTTTCTTATGTCATATTAACAATTGATATCACTAGTTAGGTACATTTCTACAAACATGCCATGTGTCCCATAGCCGTCAGGTTATTTTCACTTCATATTTTTGGTTATCTACAAAGCTTATTTAGTCTTTTTGCTTTGTACTTTACCTTTTTTTCTCCTCACTAAATTTTTTGCATTCCACAAAACAAAGTGATCTTGAAGCACTATTCAAACAATCAGTTTTCCTTTGAACGTACTACTAAATCCTTCTATATAGGCTACAGCACCTTATGTAGCTAATCTTTAGGGCCACACATCATCCTAAATTAACCATTTAATAGATGTATGACAAACTGAAAGCTCACCACATGTTTACGCATCCTTGACACCTATGAAAATATAGTGATGTCACAGCATGGTTTTATTCTTTGATAAGCTGTTCCCTTTCTTCAAAGCTGTATTTAATATGTTTTATCAAGTGTACCAGTATGGACTGTTTGTTTTAAGCTATACAATGTGGATATCATTAAACAACCTTAAATTCCTTTGAGTAAATCAACATGTTGATTATATTAAATGTTTAACTCCTTTGCCCTGTAAACCCTACACCAATACATATGCCAACAACACTTGGAAATTCAGAATATGACCTCCTGATGTCATGACACTTTTAGAATGTATTTTACAAGGAAACAGACCTTATAGAAGCATGTTATATGCTATATACTAGGTCGTGCAGCTGAACCATTACTACATTAATAAAATGTGTTTTAAAACTTTAATAATAGAAATATGAATGATTTGATGTACCTTTAAATATAGTTCACTTAAATATATTTATTTAGAGCCTTATTATTTCCCATAGAGCATATATACCATTTACAGCATGAAAAATAGGCAGACTGATGAGCCAAATGGATCCTTTGTGCTGTCAAATTATATGTCTCTACTCAATTATTATTTTTTAATTACATTTACACGCATTCAGAATAGAGAGTTACGGGGAAAACTTATCCAGGAAGCAGAGACTACAAGCACTAATCGCAAAAATCATGACTTTTAATAGCACTAGGGCGTTCTTAGTTGACTTCTGTGACTTCTGATATTTTATGTTGACCAATATACAGATTAAAACATATTATACAAAATGGTACACACTACTGGCTGTCTGCTTTATATTCTCATACAAGCAGATGTACTTATTTTTATAGTTTTATCTTTTTTTACCCCACCTTAATTAACTAACATTGATGTAATGATCAAATAAAGCCCAAAAAAGAAGTAATATTAAACTTATCACAGATAATTTTGTATGCTGGAAAACCTATAAACTCACTTATGTGCATATAGGTCCTGTACAATATGCACATTACCATTAAATCAGATCAAGTTTCATGGAATTAATATACAAATTGAGAGCTGAAACCTTAACAGGCATTACTTGTAAAACTAAACCTACAAAGACACATAGCTTTAGGCTTTAGCTAAAGCAAACATACAAAATCCCTTCAAACTTGTGACAGTAACCAAGCACTTGTCAAGAGCCTTAGAGAAAACGTGTCAGGCAAAGTATGATCTTAATTAAATATTCTTTGAAAGGTAAAAGATCAAAGAATAAGTTTGCTTCACAAAAAATCAAGAAATTGAATTATATATGGGAATTTTGCTATTTCATTTTATAGTTAATGGTGTTAAGAATATCCCCTCCCCATCATCATGTGAATATAAAGGAATTACATACTGCAACTTTCTTTATCTCTATCTCTATTATTATTTGCTGGATGTTTTGCAGTATTTTTTCTCTTAAATCATCTTCACAAGGCAGATGCAAGCAGACTCCCCATAATGAAATTATAAATGCAGAAGATAAGTGTTTTAAAATATTACAGTTCAGCATCAATGGGAAATGCACTGGAGCTATGTGTATAAGCATGCAATAAAACATGTGCACATGTCGTCCGCCCCGGGTGCCGATCGTCAGGGGGGCGCCACAGGCTAGGGTGACCACATGTCCGAATCCCCGGCAGCATCGTCATTTTTTTATTTTCTTTTACACGGAGGAGAGAGAGGTCTCTCCTTCGGGAGGCCTCTAACTCCGTCGCGGTGCCGGCATGTCATGTTGAGCAGTCAAGCAGCGCAGCGGCACAGCAGGAAGCAGCAGCAGAGCAGGAAAACGGAGGCGTCGTGCTCCCACCGCAGGGTGGTAAGTAAGAAAAGTTTAACTACAAAGGGGGAGAGGGGGGTAGATAGTGAGAAGGGGTAGAAAAGGGGGAAAGGTAGATAGTGAGAATAGGTGAGAGAATGAATGAATGAATGTGTGGATGAATTGTCTGAATGAGGGAGATAATTAATGAGTTTGTGAGAATGCATTAATGAATGTGTACATTTGGGTGAATGAGAGAGAATAAATGATTGTGTGAATTAATTATGTGAATGAAAGTGTGAATTAGTGCTGGTCAGGTTCTATGTGGGCAGTGTGGATGCCAGGGCTGGCTTTGGGTTGTGCAACTATATGCCTGTAGTTTTATCTCTTGCTATGTTTCCATACATTATTATTGTATACCTGCAAATACGGGATTTGTATGTCTGATTCTATGCCTCCAGTGCTGAGTTCACATGTGAACAATAATAATAACAATATATATATAATTGCTAACAGCAATCACACTCCTATCATGCCAAGTCAGCTAGTACATGCTTGAATCTGAGCATGCCTGGGCATGATAAGAGTGTGATTGCTGTTAACAATCATATATATATATATATATATATATATATATATATATATATTGCTGTGTTACTTACTTTAAATAAAAGTGTGAGATTTTTTTTATGGTGGGGGGTCATATTTGGTTTCGGACAGGTAAATGCTGGATGCTCGGTTTCAGTCCAGAATTTTCGTTTTGGTGCATCCCTAAGCCAGACAATGAAGTGGTAGCCTACACCACCTCAATGTTTGGCTTAGTATATAGTGATAGGAGTTATGCTGCACTTTTATCAGTGTCTGGCTCAATGTATAGTGATAGGGATCACGCTGTACCACCGTCAATGTCTGCCTCAGTATATAGTGTTAGGTGTTATGCTTTACCACCGTCAATGTCTGCCTCAGTATATAATGATAACAGTAATGCTGTACCACCTTCAATGTCTGCGCCAGTATATAACGGTAGAAGCTATGCAGTTTTAAAGTGTTTGGGGGGGGTGCCACATACAGGATCCGCCCCAGGTGCCAAATACTCTAGGTACGCCCCTGGAGCAGGGCGTGTATTATAACAGTGTAATGGCCTACCAAACTACATTAATGTATATGAGGAACACTTACATATACACCGATCAGCCATAACATTATGACCATCTGCCTAATATTATGTAGGCCCCTCTTTTGCAGCCAAAACAGCCCTGACCCTTCGAGGCATGGATTCCACTAGACCTCTGGAGGTGTGCTGTGGTATCTGGCACGAAGACGTTAGCAGCGACGTACAGGCACCCGGCCAATAAAAACTTGATTCATCAGACCAGGCTACATTCTTCCATTGCTTTGTGATCCTGTTCTTATGCTCACATGCCCACTGTAGGCACTTTCGACAGTGGGCAGGGGTCAGCATGGACCACCTGACTGGTCTGTGGCTACGCAGCCCCTATACGCAACAAACTGAGATGCACTGTGTGTTCGGACACCTTTTTATCAGAACCAGCATTAACTTATTCATCAATTTGAGCTACAGTAGCTCATCTGTTGGACTTGATGATAGGGTCCAGCCTTCATCCCCTACGTGCATCAATGAGCCTTGGCGGCCCATGACCCTGTTGCCCATTCACAGGTTTTCCTTCCTTGGACAACTTTTGATAGGCACTCCACACTGCAGACTGGGAACACACCACAAGAGCTGCAGTTTTGAAGATGCTCTGCCCCTGTCATCTAGCCATTACAATTAGGCCAGTCGTTGAGATCCTTATGCTTGCTCATTTTTCTGCATCTAATACAGCAACTTTGGGGGCGAAATGTTCACTTGCTGCCTAATATATCCCACCCACTGAGAGGTGCCATGATAACAAGATTATCAGTGTTATTCACATCACCTGTCTTTGATCATAATGTTATGGCTGATCAGTGTATGTACAACAACAGTGTCTAATAGCTAGGCGGTGGGCGACACCATGTCAGTCAGCCCTGATTACATTTATTTATATAGTGCCAGCAGGTTCCGTAGCACTGTTACAATCAGTGGCCAATTTTATATAGATTATATAGATAATATGGATTATATATATATATATATATATATATATATATATATCAGTAAGTATTTAAGTGTACAAATACAATATACAATTATATATATATATATATATATATATATATTGTGATCCTGCACCCACACAGGGTACCAAACAGCACGGTCCTCTAGGGTATTAACGCCACATCTCAGTTAGGTAATCACCCACGATTTATTTGTAGTCCACGTATGAAGTTATTTACAGGATTACATAGAACACAAATTCCCTACAAACAAAAGCCTAGCTCGTCTGAGCGCTTACTAACATATAACTCCCTCACTACTAAGGGTCTAAACTAAAACAAAACATAATCCCACCAACCTCTTTGATGGTCTCTTTTGTGCATAGCAAGCTCTGCTGCTTCCAAACAAACTCTCTCTCCCCCTCTGTCCAACAGGTCAGGTTATATTGCAGTCAGTGCAGCTAACTACCTGCAGCTGACCAGTGCATGGGAGTCAGCTTAAACTCCCGGCCTGGAACCCGTGTCAATCCAGGTGCATGTAAACTGCGGGGTGGAGCACCAGCCTGCCCTATATGTCGTATAAAACCCTGCAAAATCGAGGGGGAATGTATACCCCTTCCACGACAACACCCCGCACCTTGTTACAATATACAGAAAATAAAGTTTATGCACTCAGCGGGTCTTCTTTTTATAAAATGTATTGACTTGGTGAAGGTCCAACGTTTTATACTAGTATATTTACTAAACTGTAAAGCGTAGATTTGGGAAAACAATCGACCATGTGTGTAAGCCAAATAGTAATGTGAATCACAGGAATGTCAATATTTTATAATGTGATATATTTTATTTTATTGCTATTTTACACTTCTCCACATGAGAAAATTATAACAAAATTCCATCAATGTCTGAGAAACTACCACTGTCAAACAATTCACAAATTTGAAGATTCATGTAAGACAATGTTTTTGTGAGAAAAATACAAATCCCATCTAGTTTCATGCCAACATGAAGACACTATAAAATGGAATGTATCCCTTCAATATTCCCATGGCATATAAACAGGAAAAAAAACTCTAAAGTTTAAACAGGGACAAAACAAAAATCATTTTGGAGAGTTTCCAAATCATTTGCCAAATGGAATGAATCTGACGAAAGATTTTTTATATCTATATATATATCTTTCCTTTGTCATCCGCAAGAGTAAAGTAACATTGGGCCATGATATTATCTGTATAGACATGTTCCCAAGTTAACATCCTGCATCTGGGAAATGTGCTGATACCTGAGTACTCTATTTAAATTTAGATAAGAAGTTTTAAAATGTTAACCCTATAATAGTTCAAAACTAAATTTCTATGCAAAAACCCACTAATGGTGGCAAGAAAATGGCTCTGAAAATGGTATTTGAATGTGTAGTACATGTAGTACATGTGTAGAAAATAAATAATAATAAAATAATAATATTGTTATTTTTATTATAATTATTTGTAAGTATTATTATTTAGACTTGGACGACTCTTGGGCCAACTCTTCGTGTTCGTCTTCATGTAGTTTGTGTGGGGATCTTTGTATTCCACGAATATTCGCCCGTTCCTGTGTGCAGTTCAGGCGAATATTCATGTACATTCTTTGTGTTCGTTTTTTTTCATCATTTTTAATACGGGGTTAATGCTGTACACATCAGCTTTGGCGTCAGGATTTTAAAGGTCCATACAAGCAACTCTATTGGTTGCCGGCAGGGGCCTCCTCTGCCATCAACCAATGAAGTGCAGCTGCTTTTCATTGGTTGATGTCAGACGAGCCCCCTGCTGGTGACCAATCCTGTGTGCTGAAACTCAGCTTGAGGAGACCACTGGTCTCTCTGCTCCAGGAGTTAAAGGTCCGTAAGAGCGACCAATACAGTTGGCCGAATCTGTGCCAGGGGAGGTTCCAGGACTTAAGGGTCCATGTGAGCGACTCTATTGGCTGCTGGCATGGAGGTTCTCTGGCAGAGGAGCTCCAAGCCGGTGACCAATAGAGTTGCTTGTACGGACCTTTAACTCCTGACGGCAAAACTCCGCTCCTCTGGCGTCAACCAATGAAGGCGCTCCTTCCGATGATCGCTTTAACTCCTGATGGAGAACCCCGCCATATTTAATAAAAGCTATGATTGAGAAAAATATTTTTTTGTTTTTATTTCCTTTTATTTGTCAACCTGCCCCCCCCAGTTATGCACATCTGCCCCCAGGGTTGCCACTCTGCTCCCAGAAGTGTCTTATACCCCCCCATATGACACTCTACCTCCCTGATATGCCTTATACCCTCCTATATGCCACTCTGCCCCATGATATGCTTTTTAACCCCCAGAAAAGCCTTAAGCCCCCATATAACACACACACACCCCGACTTACCACTGCTTCTGGTGTCTGGTGATGGCAGCAAGTAGAGGCCAGCATTCATGAAGTTAAAGGGGCTGGTGAGCACGCATCATGCCGCCCAATGGCCGTGCCTCAGCTCTTCGTCCCACCCCTTTTAAGACGAAGTGCTGAGGCACGGTCATTGGGTGGCACGGTGTGTGCACGCCGGCCCCTTTAACTTCAATGAATTTTGGTCTGCCGGATGACCGGCCCACGGACCGACCGGCCCACCGAGTCTGGCCCTGTCGGCGCCCCCTCCAAGTAGGCGCCCTAGGCAGGCGCCTACTTTACCTATAGGTGGTGCCAGCCCTGGTTGGGGGTGGGGTTTAGGGGGAAGTTACTTAAGGGGTTGTGACACAAGGTTTAGGGACATTTTGTAGTCACCTTACCTGGTTTGTCTGTGCCGCCCTCCCTCCCTGTTTATTGTGGTATGTTGGGGTATTTGTGCTATGTTGTGATACTTATGCTATCACAGCCGGGTGGATAGCTTACCAGCCATCCAGGGGGTGTGAATGCTCTGGGGGAGAGCATTTGATGGGAGCTTCAGGTTTGGGTTTGGGGATCTTGGTTTTTGGTAATTATTTTTGTTTATGGATGTTATTTATTATATTTATGTGTCAAGTTGGTAGTCTTTGCCCTCTTAACGCAACAAGGTGTTGGGCTTAAGGTTGTGTGGCATTGACTTGGTTAATACATAAAATTGGCTGTGGCCTTTTCAACCCAAGTTTCATGTGTCTGTCGTTATTGGGTTAAAGTAAATTGGGTGGGGGCCTGGCCCGGAGATTGAGGGTACTTCACTCATGATCTGTCAGGAACAAACCGGAAAGGATAAGTTCAATCAGGAACAGAGCTCGATATGCAGGGCAGAGGCGTTAGCAGACAACGCCCAAGAGTCCTCGCTAGGATCATAGCCTTTCCATCGAATTAAGTATTGCAGATGGTTGCGAAAGAAACGTGAATCCAAGATCTCCTTAACCTCGTATTCAGGGGAATCGTTGACGATGACCGGAGGGGGAGGACTAGCGTGTCTACCGGGAAATGGGTTCATGACCCAAGGTTTAACTAAGGACACATGAAAAACTGGGTGAATGGACAAAGATGACGGTAATTGTAATTTTACTGCTGAGGAGGAGATAAGTCTTACAATAATGAATGGACCAATGAACTTAGGGGCCAACTTCTGCGTAGGACAAGTCAACTTAAGATGTCTTGTGGAGAGCCAGACCTTGTCTCCAAGTTGGTAGGATGGGGCTGCTCTCCGGTGATGATCTGCGAAAGATTTATAGCGGCGTTGAGCCTGAACCAAAGTCCTGCTTAAATGTAGGAGAGTTCTTGACAAACGTTTAACATGTTCGGCAACCAAGGGTACTGGGCTGAGGATCGGTGCTCCTGGTAGCATTGAGGGGTGATATCCGTATGAGGCAAAGAAAGGAGACGTCTTAATTGAGCGGTGGATGTGATTATTATACGCGAATTCAGCGAGTGGTAGGTATTGGTTCCAATCATCTTGTAAATATGTAGTATAGCACCTCAGATATTGTTCGAGCGTCTGGTTGGTCTGCTCTGTTTGTCCATTACTCTGAGGATGGTAGGCAGAGGATAGGTTACGGCTCATGTGAAGTTGTGTGCAGAATGCCCTCCAAAAATGCGAGGTAAATTGTGATCCTCGGTCGGAGGAAGGCGTCTATAAGGGATAAAGTGTGCCATTTTTGTGAATCGGTCAACAACCACCAGTAAGGTGGTAAAATGATCCGATTGTGGGAGATCTGTAATAAAGTCCATTGAGATGTCTGTCCAAGGGTTAGAGGGCACAGGAGGAGGCTGTAAGAGGCCTGACGGATTTTTAGGAGCCTCCTTGGCACGAGCACAGGAGTTGCATTAAGCGACGTATTTTCGAACATCCTTATGAAGAGCCGGCCACCAAAATATCCGCTGGATTAAGTCTATGGTCTAATGAATGCCCCCGTGACCGGCAAGAGGCGAGTCATGATGAGCCTGTAGTATTTGTAGACGGGCCTCAGGGGGAACATAGATGCGACCCTGGTGATAGTATAATCCTTGGCGTCTTTGTAGAGTGGACGTCTCTGAGTTATTAACCCGCGAGTGTTCACGTACGGAGTTCCAAACGTTGTGGGTAAGAGAAATGAAATGAGCGGGTGGTAATACAGTATCCTGTTGTGCGGGATCTTTCAAAGGTGCTTCAAACATGCGAGACCAGGCCGATATGTGATGTGTAATTGGAAACGAATTAAAAACAGGGCCCATCTAGCCAGGCGAGGTTGTAACCGCTTAGCTGATCGTAGATATTCAAGGTTTTTACGATCAGTATAAACTGTCACTGGGTGCAGGGCACCCTCCAGGAGATGTCTCCACTCTTCAAGGGCCAGTGTTATGGCTAATAGTTCCCGCTCCCCGACGCAATAATTCCTCTCGGCGGGGGACAGAGTGCGTGAGAAATAGGCCACAGGGTGTAATTGTTCATCTGTGGCCTGTCTTTGGGATAAAACAGCTCCTACGGCAGAGTCAGAGGCGTCAACCTCGAGAATGAAAGGAACTTGAGGGTTAGGCATTTGAAGAATTGGAGCGGAGACAAACTTGGTTTTAAGAAAGTCAAATGCTTGTTGAGCGGCCTTTGACCAGATGAATGGAGTGGTCTTGGAGGTCAAAGCTGTGATGGGTTGTATGTGTTTGGAGAAATCTCTAATGAACTTTCGGTAATAATTAGCGAACCCAATAAATCGTTGCACTCCTTTACGATCCGTAGGTGGTGGCCAATGGAGGATGGCTTCCACTTTCTTGGGGTCCATTTGGATGCTGGTTGGTGAAAGGATGTAGCCCAAAAAGTCCACGCTTTGTACCTCGAACATACACTTCTCTAATTTAGCATATAGACCATGAGTTCTCAATCTGGTAAGTACTTGACGTACATGCTCTCTGTGAAGTTTCAGGGTGGCAGAGAAGATGAGAATGTCGTCTAGGTATATGATAAAGAAGTGGTCCAGGATATCACGAAAAATATCGTTAACAAAATGCTGAAACGTGGCTGGAGCATTACAAAGTCCAAAGGGCATCACTCGATATTCGAAGTGGCCATAGCGACACCTGAACGCGGTCTCCCACTCATCCCCCTCACGGATCCTCACTAGGTTGTAGGCACCCCGCAGGTCGATCTTGGTGAAGATTTTAGCTGTACGAGCATGTTCAAGTAACTCCGGTATGAGTGGTAGAGGATAGCGATTTTTTACAGTGATATTGTTAAGTTCACGGTAATCAACACACGGACGTAAACTGCCATCTTTCTTGTGTACGAAAAATATGCCAGCACCCGCCGGAGATGTGGAAGGACGGATAAATCCCCTGGCGAGGTTATGCTCGACATAGTCTTTAAGAACAGCGAGTTCAGGTTCCGACACCGGATAGATCCAACCGAAGGGGATGGCTGAACCGGGATACAATTCTATAGGACAGTCATACGGCCTAAACGGGGGTAGAGTCTCTGCCCCTCTCTTCTCAAAAACATCCGAAAACTGACGATATGGTGTAGGTAAATCTTGAAGTGAGGTGGCCGACTGGGTGATGCAAACAGTAGTGGGTGACAGACAGGTCTGGTTGCAGAAAGGCGAGGTGAAGGGGAATACCCCCGTCTCCCAGTTAATACAAGGGTTGTGGGTACGAAGCCAGGGAAGTCCCAATATAATAGGAGAAATAGGAGAAGGAACAATGTCGAAGTGAAGAGTCTCCACATGTCTGTCTCCCAACTTGACGAGCAGAGGGATGGTCTCTAAGACAATAGGACCGGTCTTTAAGGGACTGCCATCGACTAGCAAAATGGAGAGGGGGTGCTTCTTACGTCGAGTAGGGATGGAGTGAGTTTGAACATAAGTGGAGTCAATGAAGTTACCGCTGGCTCCGGAGTCGATCATGGCTGGAAGGCAAATAGCTCTTCTATTCCACTGCAACGATACGGAGAGGGAAAGGTAAGCAGATGTGGCAGATAATCGGTCATAACGAAGTTGAAGTTGAGCTATAGGCCTCTTACCCTTAGCGTGGCGAGCCCTGGATCTGCAGTCCTTGAAAATATGCCCAGGTTTGCCGCAATACAGGCACAATCCCAAGGTCCGGCGTCGTTCTTTCTCCGCAGCTGACAAAGGACCTCTGACGATGCCAATCTGCATGGGCTCCTCCTGGGAGGAAGGTGCTGGAGATGGTAGTTGAGATCGCACCGGAGGCCCGGCAGAGTTGGTTACCAACCGTTCTCTTCGTCTTTCACGAAGGCGACGATCAATCAGGGTGACAAGGGTAATAAAGTCCTCTAAACTGGTAGGGGTAGAAGTACGGGCAAGTTCGTCTTTTACGGCCTCCGAGAGACCCCAACGAAATTGGTTGTGTAATGCAGCCTCATTCCAGGAAGAGTCGAGAGTGAGACGACGGAATTCGGTGATATACTCCTCCACTGGTCTTTTCCCTTGCTTAAGGTTTCTTAGAGTGGATGTGGCGGAAGAGGCTCTAAAAGGGTCGTCGTAGAGGGTGTCCAGAGCTTGCCGGAAAGAAGGCCAGGAATCCAGGACCGAGTTTTGATTGTGGATCAAATTGTGTGCCCACATCTGAGGTTCATCCGCCAGCAGAGCGATGACAGTGTGAACCTTAACATAGTCTGAAGCATAGGTTCTGGGCTTCAAATTAAACAGGATTTGACAGGAGGTAATGAATTTACGGTATTTGGTACGATCTCCCGCAAATCTATCAGGAAGCGGAATAGCTGGTTCAAAGGCAGGAACTCCCTCCTGGGCTGGAGCAGGTGGAGTAGCGGCAGCCTCGGATGCAGCTCCCTGATGAAGCTGAAGTTGATGCACCTGTTGCTGAAGGTGATGTTGGTTGGTCTGCATCTCTTGGAAGGACTGAGTCATAGCTGTCATTTGCTGAGACAGGGTAGTGAGGGCCTCTGTAAATCCCGCGGGCTCCATCAGGGCTCAGTTATTATGTCAGGAACAAACTGGAAAGGATAAGTTCAATCAGGAACAGAGCTCAATATGCAGGGCAGAGGCGTTAGCAGACAAGGCCCAAGCGGAGTCAGGAAGCCGAGGTACGGTACACAGGCAGGCAACGAGGTACAGGAGGATCAGGCAAACCAAAGTCAGGACACGAGCCGAGATACGATACAAAGGCGGGCAACGAGGTACAGGAGGATCAGGCAAATCAAAGTCAGGACACGAGCCGTTAGTTGATAAGGGTCATAACGGGTAGCGGGCATCCAGGTAAGGTACCGCGTCGGGTCACCGGACCCTGCCGTGTACCGCGCCGGGTTGCCGGATCCCGGCGGGTACCGTGCCGGGTCGCCGGATCCCGGCGGGTACCGTGCCGGGTCACCGGACCCCGGCGGTTACCGTGCCGGGTAGCCGGACCCTGACATGATCTGACCAGCCCACCCAAAGCTTGGTTTTTCCTGTCACTATATAGTCTAAAACATTTTGTATAAGAATATAATCTACATGGTTAACAGCAAAAAAAAAAGGAATAAAAATAAATTAATTGGATGGTTAGAAGCTCTGAATAAAGTTTTTGGGAAGTTGCTATGTATCTTATATTACTATGTTTGCCTGCAAGCAGACATCGTTTTTCGGAACGTTAGGGCTTCCAAGGGTTTCCTGAGACATTTGACAAATTAGGCATATTTAAATAGTGGCAACACCTACACTTCTCTAGCCCAGTTTTTCTGTTCACATAGAAAAGGAATATGCTCATCTGTCTTCTAAATTAAGAAGTAGCATTCTGGCCAAGTTAATCCTAATGGGAAATATTTTTTTTCAATTATAGCTCTCCTAGAAACAAATGTAAAAACACAACTGAACATTATTGTGGATGAGGCTTGACAAGCCATCAATTAATTTTATGGTCTTTTATTGCTATGCAGTATGGTATCTTACTCCCACTGAAATGTTGAAAGAATAATAGTTGTGGTTACAAATTTTAACCTGCTATAATTCTCAAAATCCCAGCAGGCTAAAACAGTGGCAAAGTTATAAACTATTATAAAACGCTTTGGGGTTGCTGGTTCAAACACAATCTTTATGAATGCTTTGCACATTTGGAATATATCAGGCTCAAAATACAATGGACCACCAAATGTGTATCATTGATCTTGGACCTCAGGTCCTGTCGGCTAGTTTGTGTGTGGTTTGACCTCCTAGGTTTGGCAGAATGATTGAAACAGTATAATATACTCTTCTGTAATATGATATTTTAGATTTTTTTCAGGCAATTACAATTTTGACGATGATATCATATTGTTTTACATACTATATTCACAAATAAAATCTTTACTCTTTCCCTTACATTTATTATATCATTGTTCAATCTATTGCATATAGCAGTTATTGGAGAACTTCATTTATTTATTGACCTCAATAAAAATTATTGGTTTTGTACACAAAGCACAGGTAGACATTTCAGATGTAATCATTACACTTTATTATCATGCAAGTTTTAGAAGGATTTATAAATGTTGCACAACGATATTAGAAGGATAGCCATCTGAAGGATAGCCATCCCTTGATCCATACACTTTATACAAGGGATCCATGTATAAAGTGGATATAGAGGCAAAGGTGATAATTGTTAACCTTATTTGCATGTGCCTACCCAGAATCCCTTGTGGTTGTGAAAGCACCATGAGATTTCTGAGGGAAAAACAAGCCTTCTGGCTTGTCTGGTGTCTGTAGATGAGTGTTTAATAATACTTCTACTATCCATATAGTGGATATAGAGGCAAAAGGTGATTCATGCGAAGCTACGAAAATGAGGCCAGATGCCCCACAAAGAACACAAAGACGAAACAAATAGCTCTGACTTTTTATCCTAAATCTGCGGCCTTTTTATTCACACTCTCACTCACTCTTTCACATTCTCATTCACTCTGTCTCTCACACTATGTGAATGTTTTCCTACCTTCTCTGCTGACTACTTCTGCTTCTGCCAACCACATCCACATTTTCTTCTCCAACTTCTCTCTTCTACCTCCTCTCCTTTATTTTTTATCTTCTACCTTAGTCTGCATCGCTGTGGACATCACCTGGCGCGAACTTCCATCAAAATGGCGGCGCTTTCAATCGGGGGAGGCATTATAGGAGAAGAGTCAGAGCTGTTATCTTGGAAAAAGGAGGTAGCACAACGTATTAACTGAAAGGATGCCAAAACTGTGCCACACATATATCTAACATCTTTAAGTTTTTTGGACACATCTGTGTCATGTTTGCAATTGCTTGATATCCATGAGAGCAGAGTATTTTTGTGTATTTTTTAGGAAAATATCAAAGGGTTGAATAATAAGGACAATTTTTACAGCCTTGTTTGCTCATATTTACCCAGGGTGTATGTGTCGATATATATATGTAGTTCTGTATGTACATGGATGGGAGAATATGCACACATCTATGTACTGTTAATACTTTAGGATGATCAGGTATTGTTATTTTGTATCCCCCTTTGTGTTCTTTGTCTTTAGATACTTTTGTTTACGGAAATACCAGCTGTTCTAGTGTAAATCTTATAGGGAAATGATATGCAAAAAAAAAAGCATATACGGTATCAGAAAACAATGTGCTGGCTTCTGTTTTTTTTTTCTTTTTCATTTATTCTGATTCAAATTCTTTAGCTAATTTATTAGTAGTAATGATTCCAGATTATCTGGGGAATCACTGTTAGATAAGAATGAAGGGATATTTTTTAACAAGGAATGATTTCTTATTAGTTTTTTTTTTTATCTCCTCAAGGGGTGATCTATTACAGCTCAAAAGGGGTGACATTAGAGCTCAATAGCTGTGAGATTGCATGAAAGTATGATAAATGGTAGATAAATTTTAATTGTAATAAATGAATAGTTATGTTTTATTAAATTCGGACAGGGAATTTCCTGCCTTTAGTTTCCCATGCACACTTTTGATGTTTATATTCTATCGGCTCGGTTGTTTTGTAAACCATATTATGGGTAAGCAACATTTAAATATCAGTACTTTTAGTGCTTGGTTGGCAAAGTGGATATAGTTTGCCAACCACATATATCCTACACCTTGCCCCATCAGGGCCCCCCTGTAGCAGTCATGGAATATCCCTTTTGTGTAGTAAGATGAATTTAGTATTCAGGCCTAATTATAGTATTATAATATAATTATATTATAAATGGCTCCTGAACCCCCTGTATAACTGTAAAATTGTACACAGATGTGCCCCTCCCAGTTGACCCCTTCCCAGATGACCCCCACACATATACCACCAGGATTTTTCTCTTCAATTCATGTGTTTTTGTGGCAAAGATGGTGCAGACAAGCTGTTTGTGGGGTACACACAAGCTGCTTGGGCATAAAAATGAATTAGCAAATTTAACTTTTATTGCTGAAAAGCTTGCATTTTAGCCAAATTGCATGCACTCACAATTAGTCAATATACCCGTGTAATCAGCTATAAGGGAGATTACAGTAAGATAAGGAAGAACCTGCACTTATGGAAGCTAATGTGGGATATCCAGCTGGTGGCATGAAGGAGGCCAGCAAGTAAACTCTGTTCAGTGCCCTCTCTGAAAGCTCAAGTGGTGATCTTCTGAGACATTGTAGAGAGAAAATCCAAACAAGAGTTTTAAAGCATCCAAAGCCACACAGATGTTGCTGAGGGTGGATTTTTTTAATTTCTTTAACATTGTTCATTTCTAAACATCATGGACTACAGAAGTTTTAAACACTTAAGGTCATGAGGGCGACTGAAAAAAGTAGGCTTCTCATACTTGTTTTCATTGTCTTATTCAATGTATGGAGTCTAAAGGAGTCCTGTTAGATGGGCTGCTTTGTTTTCATATTTATTGACATCAAATGTGAACATTTTTCTCATCTGCAATATAATGTATTTCCAGGCCAAAAACTGAATCCAAAACTAAGAATGGTCTGTGGAAATGTATCATTATTAGTTAGACTTTCAGTCATAGAATATCCATAAAAAAGATAAAGGGAATATAGTGTAATATTGCAAACAATAAAATACAACAAAATAGTATGTACACTCACATATAGCTGGAAATGACAAAGCTCCTCAAGATAAAATATGTTGCTCGTCTTTTCTCCCAATTTCATGTAAAAGATAAAGCATATATTTTAAAGAACATTTTACATCCAGCTTTCAGTAATTCTCAAGCAATGAACCAAGCAGGGTAGGCAGAAAAACCCCAAAGCATAAATAAATAAAAATAAAAGATAAGAATAAATAAATACATAATGAAAAAGTCCAAATGGTATTTACAATATAATCCACGATTGTATTGTATCGTAAAGCAGCCTTGACGGTCACATACACCCCTGATTCACATATACTGTTATATATTAATTATAAAGAAGCCTTGGAAACCATGTTGACTTCAGATTTAATAATATACATACACTAATCACAGACATGAGTAGATATAGAATGTTAACCCCTCAAATACCAGGCATGAGTACATTCAGAGAATTAAGGGCTCAGGGGCCTTGCTGGTGACAGGTGATCTCATATCCCACCGCTCAGGGACACGTCTACGATCCGACCATGGGATGGGAGGCCGCAAGGGCCAGGGCCGGCCCAAGACATAGTGCCACCTGGGGCAAAGTTTGAAATGCCCCCCCCGCTCAAATCTGAGCCACTCAAGATTTGTTTAAACAATAAATTACATGTTTGTTTAGTGTTTAGGTCACCAGTACAGGTTTAAGTGTTTGCCGTAAGTGATTTTTCCTGATTTGTCTGCACCCATTTCCATAAATAGGGCCCCAACACACCCCTGTCTATTGATTTATTTGATGCCCCCAGTCAGCCCCTCCCTTGTGTTTTGATGCCCCCCCTTTTGTACTGGTTAATTGTAATGCCCCCCATACCCATGTGTATTACCCCCCCTTTGTGTATAGATTGTCCTAACCACCCTGTTGTGTACTTATGTCCCCACTCCCCAGCCACCCTCTAGGGGCATGAATATGTCTCTCCATGACTCCATCCGTCCGTCTATCACCTCAATGATTTATTTAAAAAAAAATACTTTTTTTGCTGACTTTCTTCCACTGACCTGCTCTTCTCCCTTGAGATCTTCTCCTTGTCATGCGGTGAAAAGCAACTGCTCTGCGTGAGCCCGCCCCCTTGAGCGGCACGGCGCATCTTCAAGGGGGCGGGACGAAGAGCCGAACTGATCGGCATGCAGACAAGCCGACCGCTTTCAAATAATTAAACGGAGGCGGTTTTACAGCTGTTTAAAAACCGGTAGCCGCATCAGATGCAAAAAAAAACGGTGCTTGGGGCGGCAAAGTGTCGCCTCTTCAAAAGTGCCGCCTGGGGCAAATGCCCCACTCTGCTCCATGGTAGGGCCGGCCCTGGCAAGGGCACATCATCCAAATCAAGGCCCAGCAAAGTCCAATCCATGAGGGGAATAGCAGCAAGCCCCAACTGCTGTAGCAGGTGTGGAAGCTCAAAATAATGTCGTAGGAACTCCGAGTTCTTTAATGTGTTAGGAATTAATCATTATTTAAGTTCACATCTATATAAAAGAAGGGAAGATCAAAAATGCAACAGATTAATTACATGTTTACAACAGAGGTTATTAAGTATAAATACTGGAAGGAATAGGCTGTAATTACTATAAAAGCCTTAGATTCTTGGCAAAAGGTACTAAATGTCTAGATAGATCAGAAACAATGGAATACCAGTATATTGGAAATTATTAGAATTACCCATTGCTTAGATATGGTTGAATTGCATTATAAGATATTGATACGGTGGTACTTAGTCCCAGTTAAATTAGCTAAATTTACTTTGGGAACTCCATCTATATGTTGGAGATGTAATCAAGGCCTAGGTACTTTTAGTCATATATGGTGGGGCTGTGACTTGGTAAGGCAGTCCTGGAATGAGTTGTTTGTCATTATTTCACAACTTATAAACTTTACTATAACACCATTTCTGGAAAGGGCATTAATACATTTGGATCTTTGGCACTATTCCTCCCAACAAAAGGGCCTTGGTTATACAATGTCTGCTAGCCATGAAAATTGTTATTGACAGCAAATGGTGACAACAGGAAGATATATACGAATAGAGAATGTTATAAATCACATAAAACATCAATGTTTAATGGAACGTGGATTTTTTCAAGCACAATTGAGAACCTACACATTTTATAAAATTTAGAAGGACTGGATAGGGAAATATCCTATTGAGTGACTGTACATATTGAGAGTCAATTAAATGATTAATAGATCTAAGGAGGGTCGAGCTCCACAGTATTAACGGTAGAGTGCCTGCAGTTTATATTAAGTGTTTAAGGACACTAGGTTTCGGTTGTCTCTGACTGGTGTATTTTGATTGTTGTCGTACATTTTAGTTTATAAGTAATTGATTGTATATTGCAATATTTATAACAAATAAAAGTAAAAAAATAAATAAATAAGGTGGACTAGAAGATTATGCGTACAAAGAACAAAACAATACAAGTGATCACTTCCTATATAATACCACATATATGTGTAACGTTATACTGTAATGGATGATACTCTGTATACCTACCTTCTTTTGTCCACAATAAGAACAGAGTTGAACAAAAGATCTCTTGTTAAATTGTAAAGCTTTGTGTTAAATTTTAATGCTGTGTTTTGCTAATATTCATAATGATAGGTCAAAATTAGCCTATCACCTTGCTGAATCTTAATTATAAAATTATGGCCAAAATTGTAGCTAACAGAGAAAATTTTTTAATATATATAGAATCATCCATCAAGATTAGGTCAGTGATGCATAATCTGTGATTTGATCTGTACCAAATAAATTGTAAACAAAAACAAAAAATGACCTCTTGATTTTAAAAAATCATGTATGACCGTGCACACCATTAGTATTTTTTATGGTTTTAAAGAAAACAAAATTCACAGATTATCTAACATATGTAAACACACTTACACAAATAACACGCACTTACTCATACTCACTAACACACACTTCATCTCACCCCACTTACACATCCATGCTCACACACACAAGATTACACATCCATGCTCACACACACAAGATTACACATCCATGCTCACACACACACACTATTACATATCCATGCTCACATCCATACATACATATATACAAACACAAATACATTTATTCCACGTCCTGCCCTCGCTTACCTCTCACCGCTCCTGCAGCTTTCACTCCAACCCAGATATGCTCCTGTCTCCCCGTACAAGTTCAAAATATTTTTGAAAGGGCCCTGCCAACCAAGATCAGTGCGGTCCAGGTTAGAAGGGTCCTTTCTAAACAATTTTGAACCAGTACGAGGAGACAGGAAGAAGGGGTCACAGCAGTCACAGCTGCGATGAGGCCCATGCCTCTAGGGGGCTCGGTATGCCCCCTGTAGTTACACCAGTGACCACTCAGCTAGACTCATAGTGGTACAGCCTGCTCTCAGAAGAAGCAGCGAGGTGAAACATGGTTGTCCTTTGTCGTGCAGCCTTTTAATGCATTTGAACATCCTTTTAGCCCTTTTACAGAAGTATACATTTATTTGGAGTGTCCTCATCCTGGGTTGGGCGCAGAGCTTTAGGTATAGGCTCTGTGGTATTTGGATGATTTGAATCAGAAATGTAGCTGCATTACTATTGGTGACTTGGAATTACAGTTATATACCTAATGTGCTGAACGAAAGTGATTGTATTATAGTTATGGGATTGTCCTGTCCTTTTAACTCTGCCAACATAGTATGTCATAATTAGAAAATAATCACCTCCAAGATTTTAGCCATGGTATTTTATCAGATCAAAATAATTTGACTGCTGCAATCCTGAAAAAGGAACAAATTGGCAGCATACTCTCTCCCTGAGGCAAATTTGGCTGAAGGTATGTCATTCCTTTCTAGCCAACTCCAAGAAATGTGTAACCTTGCAGAGCCTGCAACTTACCAATTTGGCTCTAACCCTTGTTGTGCTTATTGGACCCAGGGCTGGCCTTAGATGTTCAGGTGCCATGTGCGGCTTACGCCTCTGCCCTCCCCCTGCCCCACAAAAAAAGAAAAAAAATCTTGTAACAAACAACTAGTTTTAATTAGAGATTATTTATGTGCAAGTGCAAACAAGTACAATAATATATAACTGGAAACACTGGTAACAATAATGTATGCTACATATAGGGAAAACAACTAGCAGTGCAATCTTTGTAGCAAAAACATTTTTTTAAATATTGAAAAATTGGACCCTAGGTGTTACGGCCCCAGCGGGTAGACCTTCCGGTCAGCAACCGCAGCAGCCGCGAGGTAGGGGGAGACCCCCCGCTTCGGTCCGGCAGCCGCAGCTGCCGCGAAGAAGGGGGAGACCCCCCGCTTCGGACCAGCAGCAGCCGCCGCGAAGAAGGGGGAGACCCCCCGCCTCTGCACGGCAGCTCCAGCCGCAACTGCCGCAAGGAAGGGGGAGACCCCCTGCGTCCGCACGGCAGCTCCAGCCACAGCCACCGCGCAGAAGGGGAAGACCTCCCTCGTCTACTCAGCAGACGCAGCCACCGCGAAGAAGGGGGAGACCCCCCGCTTCTACACAGCAGCCACAGCCGCCGCGAGGAAGAGGGAGACCGCCTACCTGCACGAGGTCTTCACAGCAGCTGCAACCGGGAGACGGGTCCTCCTCTGGAGTCCGGACTCGTTCTTCTGCGCGCCACCTAGTGGCGCCGGCAGGTACTACCCCAACCTATATGGGAAGATTAAGGAATCGCCAACCACAAGATGGCCGCGCAGGAAGTGACGTAACGGCACCTTGAATATTTGGCGGGAAATCTCCAATTAGTGCCTACTTCCTGTGCCTATTTAAGAGGCTTCAGAACTCTGAGACTTTGCCTTCTGATGGTCGTGCCTATCTCGGTAGTGCCTTCCCAGTACGCGTTATTTCCTGCTTGTTCTTGTTATTGACCTCGGCTTGTTCCTTGACTATCCTGATCTCTGGTATCCTGACCTCGGCTTGTTCCTCGACTATCCTGATCTCCGGTATCCTGACCTCGGCTTGTTCCTCGATTATCCTGCTCTCCGGCATCCTGACCTCGGCTCTCCGGACCACTCTTGCCAGTCCTACCTGACTACGGTGTCTCCTCTGTACGCTGTGTCGTGACACTAGGCAAGTATTTCCTTGGGGCCCCTCTCCACTCTCCCTAGTATGCAATCGCTCCCACACCAAAAAAAATAAAAAATGCCACACTGCAGATTAGGGGAGAGTCAGTGCAGTCTTCCCTACCCAGACTACGAGTGGCCCTCTCCCCCATAATCATCTTCAGAGTCCCTTTGTCCTGTCATTCAAAGTCACACCTCTCTTTTCCTTTCTCCCTGTAGTTTAGCTCATATAGATCAAATAAACAACACATGTAAACCGCACTTGTATGTATAGATCAACTGAATAAGACATACCCTATATTTGCATGTATACAAAAATAATGTATGGAAACATAGCATAGCAGGTATAGATCAACAGAATAACACACAAACCCAGCTTTGCATGTATAGATCAATTAAGAATCACATGTGAACTAAGCATTGAAGGTATAGCTAAAATAAACAGAATCATACATACAAATCCTGTATTTGTAGGTGTGGCAGAATGACCTGTCATACAGGGCGCCCAAGGTACTCAGAGATAGGTCCAGCCTGGCTGCCAAACAAAGATAGCACAGTACCTCAACACTAAACCTGTATATGTGAAACGTGCCTGTGTTTTCTCTGCTACTTATGTCCCCCCACATAGTCTTCTATTTTCCTATTACTAAACTCAAACAACATGCACAACCTAAACAATCTTAACCCTATCATCTTCAACCATAAACGCTCTCCAGTCTTTAACTGTGCTCTATGGAATGCCCGCTCAGTATGCATAAAACTTGCTTGTATACTAGCTCCAAACTCCTCTCCCTGACATCCTCTTCTGATCTTTCTCAATGGGCTAATTCCCCTACACTCACTTGATCTGGTTTTCTCCAGATTATGCTCCCTTTCAGATTTCTCCATCTCCCCCTCAGTCTGACCACCACCTTCTAACCTTTTCTCCAATGCTAACCCCTAACAAAACAAACTTGCCGCGCTCACCTCATATTTGTAGGCCATTACCCAACTGTCAGCCTCACTAGAACCTCTCTTACCTTCTATTTTAACCCTTTCCTGCCCAGACGCAGCAGCCTATTTTTATAACAATAAACTTGCCTCATCTCTCGACAGCATAGCTCCAATTACTAAATGTTACCTCCGACAATGGAAACGCCAACCGTTGCATACCAAAACCACATGGTTTCTTCAGAAGTGCTGCCGCACGACTGAACGCTACTTCAGAAAATCTGAATCCAGCGAAGACTTTACTCACTATCAATTCATGCTTTACACCTACAACTCTGCTGTCTCTCTCTCCAAACAGCTCTACTTCTCCACTCTCATATCCTCCCTTTCTTCCAACCTGCGACGCCTTTTTTCTACCTTCAAGTCCCTTCTCTGTCCCTCCATACCCACACCACAAACCTCTCTCACTGCCCAAGATCTTGCTACCCACTTCAAAGACAAGATTGAGACTATTAGACAAGACCTCTCTTCTTTACATCCCCCTCCTATACCACCTACCACCACTCTCTCCACTCATCCCATAATAACTGCCCATCACTTACCCATCTATTTAATTTTTCTCTATCATCTGGAACAGTACCAACAGCCTTCAAGCATGCGCTAATCACACCCATTCTAAAAAATCCTTCCTCAGATCCAATCTGTCTGACTAACTACCGCCCTATTTCTCTTCTTCCTTTTACCTTAAGTGGCTTGAACGGATTGTGTACAATCGCCTTACTTACTTCCTCCCTCTCCTCTAATTCCCTCCTTGACTCTCTACAGTCTGGTTTCAAAACCCTTCACTCTACTGAAACAGCTCTAACAAAAGTCTCCAATGATTTGCTCTCTGCCAAAGCAAAAGGTCACTTCTCCATTCTAATACTATTGGATCTCTCTGCTGCTTTTGATACTGTTGATGACCACCATCTTCTTGAGTCACTTGCTTCTACAGGCATTCAAGATACAGCTCCCTCCTGAATCTCCTCATATCTGTCTAACCATCCTTGCCTGTCAGCTTCTCTGGCAAGAAATCATCACCCCTTCCACTTTCGGTGGGCATCCCCCAAGGTTCAGTCATTGGCCCTCTGCTGTTCTCTCTTTATACTTCATCTCTTGGAAAACTAATCAGTTTGGTCTTGGCCTCCAGTATCATCTATATGCAGATAATACCCAAATCTACCTGTCTTGTCCTGATCTCTCTCCATCTCTCATGTCCCATATTACCAATTGCTTGTCTGCTATTTCTTTATGGATGTCACAATGCTACCTGAAACGTTATCTTTCTAAAACTGAACTCATTATCTTCTCTCCTTCCACCTCCACTCGATTACCTGAATTCTCTATCACCATTAACAACACGACTATCTCTCCTACTAACCAGACCCGATGCCTTGGGGTCATTCTTGACTCTAACCTCTCCTTCATCCCTCACATTCAGTTCCTCGGTAGATCCTGCTGCTTGCACCTAAAAAACATCTCTCGCATCCGCTATTCCTCACCCAAGAATCTGTCCTAAATGCTACTACTAGGCTTATCTTCCTTGCACGTCGCTACTCTTCTGCTTCCCCGCTCTTTGAAACCCTCCCTATTACCTTTAGAATTACATTTAAAATACTGGTACTAACATATAAGTCCCTCCATAACACTGCTCATCCATTCATTTCTGCCCTCGTAAGCAAATACTCTCCTACTCGATCCTTACGTTCTTCCCATGGGCTAAGGCTCTCCCCCTCACTTATCACCTATTCCTTTTCCCATCTACAAGATTTCACTCGGGCTGCCCCTTATCTCTGGAATCTACTTTCACCGAAACCTTCTGCATCACCCTCCCGACATTCAAGAAACATCTCAAAACTCACTTCTTCAGAGAAGCATACCATCTTAGCTGCTAAACCGTCCTTGTCATTGATACAACCACCACACTACCTCTCACCCTTTCTCTGTGCCTTATGTTTGTCACCACATTCCCTTAAGATTGTAAGCTTCCTAGCAGGGCTCTCTACACCTAATGTATTGGGTTGTCTTAGTCTGTCCATTCTTGTCTTGCCATACCCCTTGAATATATGTATTGTATTAAGCGCTGTGTAAATTGTTTGCGGTATATAAAAAAAGATAATTATAATAACAATAATAATAATAAGGTAGGAACTCCATTGTTTAATTAATCCCAATGGTAAGATTGCTGCCAGGGGAATTCAAGGTTGGGTTGTATAGATGTATCTGTTTATCTATGTTAATGCAATTCTGTGGATATATGAGGCTATGTTTTACAACAATGAAATGTTCATTCTTGCCGTGCTCAACTGAAGGTAGTTGTGTCTACTTATGGGTACACGTGGCAGGGTTCCAATGTGTGCATGCTGAAAGTGATTTTGGGACAACAGGAGGATACATCTGGGTGATCTCTGCGAGTGACTACAGCTCTCTTGGTGAACCCATTACAGTAGGTATACATAAATAATGTACTGAAACATAGCAGAAAATATATAGATCAACAGAATAACACACAAACCCAACTTTGCAGGTAAATTGCATATAAACTTAGCATTAAAGTTATAGATAAAACCCTTAAATTACAGGCATAGATCACAGGTTGCACACCCCAAAGGTCAGCCCTGGCATCCACATTACCCACATAGAACCTGACCAGCAACCAGATTACACACATATGACTTGCCATCCTTGTCTCATAACAGCCCATCCTGAGCCAACTTTGTCCCCAAATAGCCCAGCGTAAGAAATCTTTGTCTCATAAACACCCTGTTGGTCCCCAAATATACATCTATGATGCACACAAATACTTATACATTCACTCCCTTATTCACTCTCTCTTTCACACAATTCATTCACACAATCATACATTCTCTCACTCATTCGCACAGATCATTTACACATATTCATTAATGCATTCTCACAAATCATTCAAGCAATTCATTACCAGAGAGTCTCCACCCCCTTACCTCACCAGTCGCCTAGAGCTTTAGGTGTGCCACTTCAGTTTTGTTCAAGCAGATGTTCTGTCAACGCTGCAGCGGAAGTATGAACACAGTAAGGGTCATAGGGCAGCTGCTATAAGCCCTCTGGCAGCTGCCCCTTTTGCCTGGTGGCCTTTGTGATGGGACCTACAGCCATGGCACAATGTGTGGCTGCACATCTCGCCCATCCCAAAGGCCGGCCCTCATTGGACCCCCATATCCCACATTTAAGCTGCATAACTTAGATTGTAAGCTTGCGAGCAGGGCTCTCTCCACCAAATGTATCGGTTTGTCTTAGTCTGTCAATTCTTGTCTTGTCATATCCCTTGAATTTATGTATTGTATTAAGCGCTGCGTAAACTGTTGGCGCTATATAAATAAAGGATAATAATAATAATAATAATAATAACCAAGCCTCACATTGATGAAGAAATAAAGTTTTCTTATTTTGTATTTTTAATATTATATTGTATGGTGGGATGAACAGAGTCCTATCATTCCTCCAAAGCCCTCCCCTATGTATTACATCAAAACAGTCTGACCACCAGCAGCCACTCCCACCTGCCATTTCATGCATGTGAAACTATAAAGCTTTATAGATGCACAGTGTTAGTGCCAGTGTCCAGTGTGGTGGGCAGGAGGCATGTTACTGCCATGAGATTAATTTTAGTAGGAAGTTTGTGTGTTGGTCAAATTACACATGATAATATCAGGGGCAGATTACAAGCATCATGGGCCTTATTCTAAGGATTTTGGTGGGCCTTTTTATGGAAAAAAATAAGATAGACAGAATAGACAGAATCTAAACTCCTCGGGATCCATGTGTACTGGATAAGGATGACATCAGTGCTAGACAGATAGTATAAAATAGAATCTTATGTGATGGGATTGGGAGTACATCAGTACACTAAAAAAACCTCATCATACAATCATCACAATTTAGTGCGATTGATCCTTTTTAATAACATACTGAATGCAGATTGAAAAAGATTAAATCACACGATACCTTTACTTTTCCTCTCACTGATTTCTGGGCCTAGAAAGTTTTGTCCTCTGAAGTAACTACAAATTCAGCAGGGTGTTTTATCTCTGAATAAGTAAAAATTAAATAGTTCGATTTATTCCTACAGTAAGTAAAGTGCCATGAAACAGATGACTAAATACACACACCAGGACAGGCTCTGCCACACCGACACCCAAACACACACACCAGGACAGCCTCTGCCACACCGACACCCAAACACACACCAGGACAGGCTCTGCCACACTGACACCCAAACACACACCAGGACAGGCTCTGCCACACTGACACCCGCATCCGGATGGGCAAAGCTAACAATATTTTTTTTTCCACACTGCTTATGTCTTTTATGTTTTAGCCCCTTGTGTATCACCCCCAGCTGCCTCCCTTGTGTATTGATGCCGCCAGCCCCAACGTGTATTTGTGCACTGCAGTGAGCCACCCCATGTGTATTTATGCCCCGCAGCCAGCCCCCCTTTGTATATTTATCCCACCAGACAGCCCCCCTTTAGTATTGATTTATGTGATGCCCCAGCCATCACCCCCTTGTGAATTAATGCCCCCACACCCTTGCCTATTGCCCCCAGCCAGCCCCACATTGTGTATTTATGCCACCCAGCCAGCCTCCCCCTTTAGTATCAAATTAGCCCTGGCACCCAGATTGCATCCACAGGACCTGCCTGGCACCTAGATTGGAAGGACTTGCCATCTTTGCCCCCAAACAGCCTGCCTGTGGCATCTATGCCCCCCAAACAGCCTGCCTGTGGCATCTCTGCCCCCAAAACAGCCTGTCTGTGACATCTTTGCCCCCAAATAACCTGCCTTAGGCATCTTTGCCCCCAAACACCCTGCCTGTACCATGCCCCCACTTACACATCCATGCTATTACACACATAGTTGTTCACTCATTCACAAATATTCATTCACTTATTCATATACTCATTCACAGATACTCATTCATTTACTCATTCACAGATACTCATTAATTCCCGTATTCAGATACTCATTTACATAAAGTCATTCACAAATATTAATTTACTCCTTCACAGATACTCAGTAATTCACTCATTCATTCACTAAGTCTCACATACTCATTCATACACCTCCCACCCCTTACCTGAATTGCAGATGTCTCTGTGCCACTCGCAGACTTCTGCAGGAACCGCTCCTTCTTTCTGTGTTGCTCGCACTCTGTGCAAACTCTACTAACTCGCCTATATTACAGATATTCAAGTTTAATTAAATTACAACCAAATTTCTTGGTTTTTTTGATATGTTTTTAAAATTGCTTGTTAACACAAATAGCTAATCGGCCAACCACATGTCAGCAACTCAATGCATTTTGTCATGTAGACGTGGTCAAGACAACTTGCTGAAGTTCAAACAGAGCATCAGAATAAGACAGAAAGAGGATTTAAGTGACTTTGAACATGGCATGATTGTTGGTGCCAGACTGGCTGGTCTGAGTATTTCAGAAGCTGCTGATCTACTGGGATTTTCACGCACAACCATCTCTAGGGTTTACAGAGAATGGTCCAAAAAAAGAAAATAACCAGGGAGCGGCAGTTGTGTGAACGAAAATGCCTTGTTGAGGTCAGAAGAGAATGGGCAGACTGGTTTGAGATGACAGAAAGGCAAAAGTAACTCAAATAACCACCAATTACAACCAAGGTATGCAGAATATCATCTCTGAACGCACAACACGTCAAACCTTGAAGCAGATAGGCTACAGCAGCAGAAGACCACACCTGATGCCACTCCTGTCATCTAAGAACAGGAAAATAGTATTGTAAAATAAAAAGATATGAAAAACTATTTTGTCACCCCAAACTCAGGTTTCTATTATTGCAAAGCTTGCATAACATGCAAGATGGAGAATAAATATAAACAACCTATAAAAAAGTTATATATTAATTTATATATTACAAATATTTATCAATAAATATATATTTTTTTGAATAACAAATATTGAAATCATATCAAATATCAAAGAAACTGTAACCTATTTTTAAGATATATTGACTAGGGGATAGTCATCTTACTGAGCCCTATGAACCTAGGTACCTTTTTCACATTAATGCCCATTAATCTTTTCTAAGGCTTTTGGGGAAATGATACCTAAAGGTAAAAAACATTTTTCTTAAACAACCATATTTACTTCATTCAATAACAGATGCATTGTATATGTATAAGTTATATAACCACTTTATATATTCACTTGTTTGCACTATACTATCCATAAAGGTAAAAGAAAAGCACTCAGACTTTAAAATGTAATTTAAAAAAATATATATGTATATGAAGGTTGGAATATTGTGGGGAAAAAAACAATGGACAGGTTAATGAATGTGTAAGCATTGTATGCTCACACACATTGCTAGTGCTTCACATACCGACATAAAGTAATTTTCTCACCCGCTCTGAAACCCAAATGTTAACTTGTGGTCACTCTACTTTCTAAAACAACTGTGATTAATAATAGTAACTACAGGCCCACCCCACACAGGTAGGATCATTTTGCAAATGGTCAAAGGAGGGTCTTGTGGAGGCAGGAGTTCAGTGGGGTCAGGTAACACAATGTTACATTACCCACGACCTGCTCGCACAAGAAGGAAAGACAGCTGCTGGCAATGTAAAGGTGTAAGGTGGGCGAGAGTGCAGGCGAGACTGTGTGATGCAAGAGTGTGCGGTGCAAGAGATTGAAATATGAGGAGCAAGAAAGTTTGGTATGAGGGTGAGGTGTGATAGAGTTGGGTATGACGAGTCAGTATATTTTGTTGTGTGTGGTATTGTGAGTGTATGTGCAAGTTAAGTATGCATGGTCTTAAAATATTATATGGCTCATTACATTAGTAATAAAATCAGACTTATCTTTACTTATATAATCTGAAATATTTTTGGTAAATTATTTTTTTCCAGTATGATGATTGTGTTCTAAATGTAAAATTTGCTAATAGAGAATTTTTTACATATTGTAACTGTTTTAAATCATCCTGTAGAGGACAATGAACATGTGGCCTACATTTGTTTAACCTAAAATGACACAACCAAGCATTTTTACAGCTTTCAAAGTGTTTGTATAATAAAAAATTGTTTTACTGAGGGGGGCCTAGAATACCATCAATAATCAGCAGCTTCTGGCACTTCAGGTGGAGTTCCAACACATCTTCTTTGGTCAGACACTGAATTCCAGTACTGTCTACTGCTGACGTGAGATATGTTAGAGATAAATAAATTCCTCTTTTAATGCCTGCAGCAACAAACCAATTAAATAATCCACCAGGTGGTCATTGCCTTGTTTCTTGTTTTACTGACAAGCTCCACAAAATGTTATTTGTTTCTATTTACGAGTTAATAAGCCCTTTGACTTCTGACAACAGAAAGCCAAAGGTCTTGGTATTATTACTTGCCCTACAAATGCCAAACATACAATAGACTCTTAACCTCTGAACCATATCGGCAAATCATATGACAAACTATCAAGGGTTATCAAATGGCAAGTGTTATCTGTAAACATGATTATTCCAAGTTGGAAGCATAGCAATGTCCAAAATATCTTGGTATGTGGAAGAGGACATGCCAAGACATTTTTGACAATGCTATGCTTCCAACTTTGTGGGAACAGTTTGGGGAAGGCCCTGTTCTATTCTAGCATGGCTGTTCTACAGTGCATGAAACAAGGTCCATTAATACATGGTTGGAAAAGTTTGGTGTGGAAGAACTTGACTTGCACAAAGCCCAGACCTCATCCCCATGGAACACCTTGGGCATGAACTGGAATGGAGATTGCGAGCCAGGCCTTCTCGTTCAACATCAGTGCCTGGCCTCACAAATATTGAATGAATGGACAAAATTAGAAGACCGGTGATAGGGTCATGAACGGCCAAGGCTCATTGATGCACGTAGGGGGCAGAGGCTGACTCATGTGGTCAAATCCAACAACCGAGCTACTGTAGTTCAAATAGCTGAAAAAATTAAACCTGGTTCTGATAGAAAGGTGTCAGAACATACAATGCATTGCAGTTTGTTACATTTGGGTCTACGTAGCCGCAGACCAATCAGGATGCCCATGCTGACCCCTGTTCACTGCCAAAAGCACCTACAATGAGCACAAGTGTAACAACTGGACCACGCAGCATTGGAAGAAGGTGGCCTAGTCTGATGAATCATAAAATCATATTTTCTTTTACATCACTTGTGTGTCACCTGAAGAACACATGACACCAGGATGCATCCATGGAGTTGCCCCACCTCGCAACTTACAGGCCTTAAAGATATGCTGCTAACGTTTTGGTGCCAGACACCACAGCACACCTTCAGAGGTCTAGTGGAATTCATGCCTCAATGGTTTAGGGCTGTTTTGGCCGCAAAAGGTGGACCTACACAATTTTAGGCAGGTGGTCAGAATGTAATGTCTGATCTGTATATATTTGCATGTCCCAGCTGTCACGTCTACCACAAGCCAGAGCACTAACCGCGGAAGTTCTTCTCCTGGAGGAGTGCGCAGATACGCAACCCCCAGGTATTCGATGATCCCAACAGTGAGGATGCCCCGGAGTAGGTAGATATGGAGAGGTAGATAGTCTCTGGGTACAGCTGGAGAGATCTCCACCAAAATAGTGTAGGAGGAGAGCAAAACAAACGCAGAGTCAGACGAGCCAGGGGTCATACACGGGACGGGTAGTCAGCCAGAAGGTGGGTCAGATCCAAAGCGGGTAGTCAGACGATCCAGGTCATACACAGGACGGGTAGTCAGCCAGAAGGTGGGTCAGATCCAAGGCAGGTAGTCAGACGATCCGGGTCATACACGTAGAGGAACAAACACAGCCAAATCGCAGAGCAGAGGGTAGTCAGGACAAGCCAAAGGGTCAGATAAATCATAGAACGCACTAGACAGGTAACCAGCAAAAAACCACACCAGGGTACCGGTAACAGGGCTTCCGGATTTTTAAATTTGCCACCACGTCCCCAACGCTGACGTCACACGCGCCCCCTACCTGCCAAAACGCGGCAGCTGCGGCTAAACCTAGCTGCAGTAACGCGCGTGTCCAGCAGGGGGAGCACGACCACAATGCCGAGCACCCGGCCGACGCTTCCTCCTGACCTCGCCACGAGGTAAGTGTAGCGGCGAGCCGGGAGCCGGACGGACGGACGCAGGACGACGGGGGACAGCGGATCCACGGGAGCGGGTGACACCAGCTTTCAGTGGCGTGATATTTTTTTTCCTACAAGTTTTCACTCTTTGAATTCCAGGGGTATGGACAATAACATAGCAATTTAGGGTGAAAAAAGATATGTACTTCAAGTTCAACCTTGTTTTTGATCCATAAGAAGAAAAAAAACCTAATTGAAACAATTTCCAATTATACCCCAGAAAGGGGAAAAATTACTTCTTGAATCCAAAATTATTTCTCACTCATATTAGGCCGGGTTCGAAACCGAAGATCAAAAGCAGGATCCCAGGAATAATTCAGGACCAGGTACAGAGCCACAGCAATAGGCTGCTCACACTGCAATACAAAGGCCCTGACTGAAAGGCAGAGCAGGTAAATAAAGGCAGGGATCCACCAGGTAACAAGGCTCAGCTGATCTAGGTAATCGGTTCTGGGTGAGAGGGAAGGGTGGCCACTAGTGGTTGTAGGAGAACAGGAGAGTAAAGAATTATTGCTTAATCCAGGGTGACAGGGTGACAGAGAGCATACTACTGCAAACTTTGGTAAAGGCAGGTGGTAAAATGTGTGTATGGAAAGAGTTAAAATACCAGCATTTGACATACCCTAGGGTATCTAGTTATCAAAAATATATAATTTGATGGGGTAAAGTGAATTTGGACGACTTTAAAGGTGTCCCAAATGACACATGGGGCAGGATGACCACATGTCCAAATTCTATTTTGAAACATATGCACCTCTAAAATGTGTCCTTTTAGCCCCAAAACAACCCAACAAATTAATGCATGGGTCAAATCACTATCCTCAGGAGATGTTGCTGTATACATATTGCAATGTCCCAACCTGCAAAAAGTCATTTCAGGGAGGTGGCTTCATAGTTCAGCTCATTACTACAATAAACTTCACCAGTAAAATACACAGCAGACTGAACCACTGGCAGAAAACCACATAATATAACTTATAATATATGAATCTCTGGCATTGAACCCAGCCACTCATTTACATAGTTAGACAGAGACAGATGTTTCATGCAAAAATGTAACATCAAGTTAAATTAGTTTTGCCTTGTTCAGTAAACATGTTGAACCCTGACCATAGTTTATTTTACTTGCAAAGTGATCAATAAACCTGTGTCAAAAGAAATAAAGAAAAAAATACTTGCCTCAAGACTCATGTCTAGAAAGATAATTTATGGCTTCTAGACAGATAAAAGCTCTGTGTTATAGGACCAAGCATATTCACCAATGGGTTACAGAAATACATTGGCATTGATAGAAGCAGTTATATACAAACATATATAGATATACAACAAAATATAGTATGTGAAAATGCTTAAAACATATATCTGAATTTAAATCCATATAAAATAAAGTAACAGGTATGTTCATTTTTTTGAAACACCATCCCCTAAAACTAACACACACACACTTAACACATACACTTAATGTGTTTGTAACATGCCGACCCAGTCTAACACCCACACACTCTAACACCATACACTAACAAACACATTTACCCTAACACTGTAAACTAACACAAATACACTTTGACACCCAAGAACACACTGCACCACACACACTAATTCTAGCTCCAAACACACTCACACTCCTTATGCCAACACTCACATATTCATTTGAGCACCCTCTACCAACACACACTCTCTCTTACTGTGCAGGCTTGTTAATTTGTACTAATGTCCAAAGGAAACAATCAAAAATGGAGCTGGAGGCTCTTCATTTGCCTTTCAGTTTTGTTTTCATTTTTCTAGCACCCCCTGTTGTGCAATCTCACTTAATGTCTACCCACATTCTTCTTGTTCTCCACTTCCTCTTCTTATTCTTCACTTCTTTGTTTATTATTTGTTCTCCAATGATCAGCTTCCCCCAGTGATCCGCATAGTTACCCTGGGCTCTTCGAGCACTTCCACATCAGACAGAGCCTCGGCACGCTCATATTAAAATATGTAGCTCACATTGACATTGGGTGGCTGGAGAATAACAAAATACTCTACTGTGATTTAACAAAAAAAATAAATTTTGCCGTATTAGCCCAGAATGAAGTCTTTAGTTAATGGTGATACGTTTTACATATATAGAAAGAGAGGTAAAGTTTCAGAGAAGTATTTTCTCTGTCTCTTCTAGTTGTATTTTCTGAAATGTAATAATAAGGTAGAAAAAATGAAGCTCTTCAAAGCAGTATTGCTGCTGTGGCAGATCCTTCACTAAGTGTGCAAGTTTTTAAGGATTAAACACTCTGCTTTCATTATTCGATATAATGAACAATTGCAAACATCCCTAACTTTTTTCTTAGAATCTATAAAAACATATACACAATCAATATTAATTTTGACATGTCTAACTTTCTGTGTTCATCCACATCATAATATTACATCAGTTTAATTCAGTTATTCTATAAGGTTCTATCAGAATCAGGGAGGGACTGAGGCTGATTAGGTGGCCCTGGCACTTCAAGGCAAGTTGCCTCCGCAGCCAAATATTATACTCGCACAGCATGTGACCGCACAATGCAGGGCCCAATCTGCTGCTAGGACAAAATGGCAACTGCTAGAGAACCCAATAGATTGTTCCTGCTCATCGACAAACTTAGCATTTTGGTCCTTAATTGGTATATTATAAACATGTCCTGTGTGTTTTCAGAAAAAATTAGTATATATATAATTTTGTTTTAGTTTTTTATGTAAAATTAAATTAAAAAAACCTCTTATACAAATATATTTAATTCTCAGGAGCTTTTTGGACCACAACTCTCATCACATTTAGCCAAAATAATTGTTTAATTTCAGTTACAACTTAGCATTTTGGTCGTGATTGGTATATTATCATTATAAACATTCCCTGCGTGCTTTCAGAAGAATTTAGTATATACCGTATTGGCCCGATTATAGGCTGCACTTTCCCCCCCGGCTTTAAGTCTTTAAAGTGGGCGTGCAGCCTATAATCGGGGTTAAGCGCAGGGATGCGCAATTTCTATCGCTCAACGCCCGGGACATGCAGTTCCAGGCGCCGGGCAGGTGTTTTTCTTTCCTTTATCATTTAGCCCTGCTGCAGCCAAGCACCGGCATGACATGACCGTTCAGTGCTCAGTCAAAGAAGCTCCGGCGGCCCCGACTACTGGCCAGCAGCAGCGGAGGTTGTCTGAGCACATTGCACAGATGTTCACCAGCTGGCACCGGCGAGGCTTTTTTGACTGAGTGTCAGCATAGAAACCCACAGAAAAGTGGAGAGAAGCAGCAGAGATTGTCTACGCACATCGCGCAGATGCCCACTGGCTGACACCATGGAGTCTGGGGACGCATTGGTAAGTCTGGGGGAGGAGGCAGAGCGGAATATCAGGGTGGCATATAGCATATCAGAGGGCAGAGTGGCATATCTGGGGGGGGTAAATTGGCATATCAGGGTGGCATAAAGCATATCAGAGGGCAGAGTGGAATATCAGGGGTTATAAAGCATATCTGGGGGGCAAAGAGGCATATCAGGGGTTATAAGGCATATCTGGAGTACAAAGTGGCATATCAGGGACCAAAGGGGCATATCTATAAGATACCTTATAACACATGCTGACTAACTGCATAATAGACACCAAAAATGTTAAAATACATGTATTCCTGTTGATTAGATAAAATACTGCTTTACCAGTATTTTTTTCTTTAAAATAGCCGCAAACTTTAAGGGTGGGGCCTATAATTGGGTGCGAGCTATAATCGAGCCAATAAAGTATATTTATTTTTGTATGTAAAATAAAATAAAAAAAACCTTTTATACAAATATATTTAATTCTCATAAGCTTTTTGGACCGCAACTCCCATCACATTTAGCCAAAATAATTATTTAATTTCCATCGCATTTATTATTTGGTTTTGATGGGGAGGGTAACAAATGGGGTTTTAGGTTTTTTGTGTCTTTACTACTATATTTTATTATGTAATGCACATTTTCTGCCTAATGTAGTTGTCTGTGAATTGCTGAAAAATATAGGTTTCCCTAGGTGAATTGTACACTGTTTAAAAGTGTGCAATTGTATATTTTAGTATTTCATCATGGAAGGCAAACATTGTGTTTCTCCTTTGATCAATATTCACAGTTAAATACATTTTTGTTTTTGTAGATATCCTTACAAACTGCAACATCAATCACAGGTTTACATGAAAAACCAAATCTAATTTGCCATTTTTGCTATATGTTTGTTTTATCATGGTGCCCTTTTCTATGTTTAGTGTACCCACACAATTTTTATATGTATAGGGCTTTCATTTGATAATATTAATGTAACTAAATAAACATGTAAATATCTTTAATTGGACAATCACTTTAGCCTGGCTCTTAAAGCTTAGGATTCATTCATTTTACAGTTTGTCTCACCATTATCACTAAGCACTGTTAAAGGTCTTTCCAATATCCTCTGCAAGATGGACTGGACCGGCCTTAAGGCACATGAGCCAAACGGCTGGTGGGCTGGTGCCAAAACTCCTCCTACCCAATGTGAAGGCAATGGCATTGTACTAAAGCTGCATTTGCTTTCAGTGAAGCCGAAGGTGCTCGTGCTTTGCATTCATTGCATGATGATCTATGGGCAGGTGCTCCAAAAGGTGGTAAAGCCACAGTGGCAACCAGGGCCCAGTCTTACTCTTGTTTGGCCACATACCCCATGGTGGAGTTTGTGGCCTCTATCTTCCCTCCCAAGTCAAAACCTAAGGAGGGCTAGATCTTTGGTCTCCCCAAAAATAGAATCAACTTTACCCTTTAAGGAGGGATGGTGGCCAAAAGGCATAGTCCATTCCCCACACAAAAATGCAGAGTATTCAGGGTACGACTTCACTGTGGCTTTTTCAGTGAAATCAAAGTTTCAATAGCACATTTGTACATGCACTGGCCGACTGAACCTGCAGCAGGTATTTAAAAAAAATCCCCTCCACCACCAGCTATAAGACGGAGCTATTTTACTGAAAGATGATAAATAAAAAGTGCAAGATGAAGGGTCCTGAGCATGTGGCTACATGTTTCTATCAGGTGACCAAACACCTGCTATCTACAGGCAGCTGGTCCAGTCCTGGGTGAGATTTATTGAATGCCTATTCACTATTTTACTATGCATGACACAGGGTCAACTCAGCTATTCTGGTAAATTTGCTAGGCCCTTCATAATCAGAAGTGAATTATGGGAAATCCATGGTTTAGGATACATATCCAAGAGCATACCTGTTTTTGTAGTTTCATCCCCTATTTGTTAATTGGATTAATGGATTTTAGGAATATAGTTTGATGTTGAACTTCTCAAATGCTTCAATATAGAAAATTAACTTTAATTATAAATTTATTGGAAAAAAAACAATGTCCGCAAAATCCCATTGAAAACAAAAGTCAAACCTTTAAACCGAAATTGTTAACTTTATCTCTACTTGAGGCAATGTAATAGTACAGTAATTAATTATATATAAGAATATATGGCATTTTTATAATTTAATACCACTTATCTATTTTACAATAGAGAAAATATTATAGTAAGCTACTATATTTTTAGGGTAAAGAAATGCTTTGTTCTAACTATATTTACCCTTTTCATGTTGACTTTTTTTTACACTTTTCTATTTATTTATTTTTTACCTTAATCTGTTTTCTATTCAACGGCATATGGCATCCTACACATTATGCCATGAGCAGTGAATAGATAAATTTCATTTTCGATCTGTAAAACCGCAACGTAGTTGATGTTTATTCAGTCTGCCTTCTATATCATCAGAAGAAAAGTCTAGGTAAATAGGATAGTTATGTTTAAATCTAAAATGAATAGCATACAAACAAGGCATATAAAAATAACCCATCATGACAAGATTTGCAGCCAGAGGCAATATATTTACTTATGTGATCAAAAGCACTTTGAAAATAAAACACAGTTCCATTTTAATTTATGTAAATACTGTTGTATAATGTTTTCATGTGATGAAAGGTATAATCCTCTGACCAAAAGAATGCACATTCCATTTTTTTTCTGGTAGGATCTTTTAAACCCTTCATGTGCTTTTCTTTCTCTTTCTGTTTTTTTTTTTTGTTGTTTTTTTACTTTCATTAAATTAAGACAACTGATACATTTCTTAATGCAGCTCCTCCTGTTATGTCTGGATCCCATTCAAACTTTCTCTTTTCAGCTCATAATATTTAGGTATTGAAACATGACTTTTTTTAAATGAGCTGTGTGGTTGGAGTTCAAAGGAGTGGCAGTTCTTTAAATTGTAGAATTCAAAGCACACCTGCATTCTTCAATAAACTGATTCAAAGTGAATTTTCTGTAGTAAATGCTTACTTTTAGTTTTTACAGATCATAAACAAAATATATACATGTATAGTGTTTTAGAATACCCTTATGCAAAAAAAGGGTAAAGGTGAAAATAGTGATTATCCAGGATTCTTTTTTCATTCATATAATACATGTATATGTATTGTGTAATAGGTCTACCTGCTGTACTTTTTGAGGAAAATAGAAGGATTCAAGAAGGATTATATAGACAAACATTTACCTAATCGCTCCAGTTCTTTTTGAAACCAGCAACACATTTATCCACAGCACTGTGAGAAACAGATGGAATTCCATTGGCGTGTGTCTCAGCTACCAACAATAGGAGAATATCAGCGGCATTACAATTTATTCATAACCAGCACACAAATACACAACAGAGTATCTGGTAAACAGATGAGTGTTCCATGTGTTTATGGCAGGACCAAACAACCGGCAGCCCGATCGATAAGCAACAGGCACAACTGTCTTCCAAAATTCTTCATACAGCCTTATCTTATCTAGGTCACCAAGCATTCTGAGATCCTAGAAAAAAAGGGGCTAAGAAGAGGAGGAATAGAGGGGTTTGGTTCAAAAAAAGAGGCAATAAAAGATCAAAAATGTGAGTGTGTGTACAATATATGTAGTTGTGCTAGTTTTAGTCGGTCCAAAATGAAAAACAACCAGACAAACCCATGCTCAAACTCAAACACACAAGTACACATCCATGCTCATAAACATAAGTACACATACATGCTCACACACACAATTACCCAACTATGTTCACACACACAATTATAAAACTTGCTCACACACACAATTACATAACCATGCTCACACTCACAAGTACATATCTATGCTCACACATACAATTACACAACCATGCTCACACACATAATTTCACATCCATGCTCACACACACACAATTACACAACCATGCTCATACAAACACACAATTAAACATTCATGCTCACACATGCAATACACATCCATGCTCATACACAAGTACACATCCATGCTTACACGCACACAAGTAAACATCCATGCTCACACACTTCGACATCAATGCTCACATTCATACATACAAACAAACAACGCCTTGCTTACGTCTCACCTCTACTGCAGCTTTCTGTCCTGCTGTTCGGACACTTTGCAAGCAGCTTCGGTTTCACATGACATAACGTGACTTACTTTTTTATCTTTTTCCCTTTTCTTTGATCTATTTCCATTATCCCTCCTCTTTTTCTTTATTTCATCTCATTTCTCTTTATCACACCTCCTATTTCACTTTATCTCTCCACTTACATACTCACGCTAACACACATACACATGCCTAAACATACTAAGATATGATACATACTCACTATTAGCATCTATGCTAATATACACTTTGAAATACACATCCATGCTTAAAGGCAAATAGTTCCACATCCGTGCTAACACACAAATACGTGCACATACACATCCATGTTCACACACAAACACTTACTCATTCATGTTCACATGCACTTACCAATTCATGTTAACATACACCTTTACACATATTCTCATTCTAACATACATATATATTCATACATGCTCCCTCCCTTACCCTGTCACTCACTCACTCCCTCCTTCTCACTGGTACCTTTTTGTCAGGAGGGCTAGGCCAACCAGCACTTTGTGAACAATTTTGGACCTGACCTCCCCTAAGAGGCGGCCTCTGTTGTGTTGCACCCTCTGGAAAGGTGTACTTACTAAAGTTCCAATTGAGTGACTATCATTTCAGTTTTCCAGGTGTTTAGAGTGTTACATCACATAAATATTAACAGTAAAGCTTATTAAATATTTGACTTAGAGAGAATAAATGCACCTAAATGGTTTTTAAGATTACATTTGTTATAATACTGTACTGCGGCTTCAAAAAAGCATTACTAGATTTTATTTGCTATGTTTTAAGTATCATATGGTTCCAAACTCCTTAAGCCTCTTCAATAGTACATGTTTCTAGAAGATCTTCACAAATTGCCAAGCCAATCTCTACTGATCAGAGGTAGATTTGTCAGAAAGATTGGATGTCTGATTGAACAGCTTGAGTTGAAATGAAGAGACACAGCAAATTTGCAGTGTTGGCTAGCAGGGAGGCTCACAAGACGGGGGTTCTTTACAGTAAGAGCGGTGAGATTATGGAACTCTCTGCCAGAGGAAGTGGTGATGGTAAACTCAATAAAAGAGTTCAAAAGGAGCCTGGACGTGTTTCTTGAAAGCAATAATATTACAAGTTATGGATATTAGATTAATAGGGACAGAACGTTGATCCAGGGATTTATTCTGATTGCCATATTTGGAGTCGGGAAGGAATTTTCCCCCTGGTATGGGGCAATTGGCATCTGCTTCATAAGGGTTTTTTGCCTTCCTCTGGATCAACATACAATATGTATATAGGTTGAACTTGATGGACTTTGGTCTTTTTTCAACCTTATGAACTATGTTACTATGTTACTATGTTACAACAGTTAGGAACCAATTAATTAGTTAAATACCGTGTTTCCCCGATAGTAAGACACCCCCGATAGTAAGACGTATCGGGAGTTTCAGAGGGGTCAGCTAATATAAGCCGTACCCCGAAAGTAAGACATATGTCTTACTTTCGGGGAAACACGGGGGATTTGCCTACGGCCTACGGCCGCATTAACGCAGGGCATAAGGGGCGCCTGCCCCTTAGGCCCGCCGCACCTGCGACCGGGTCCGCCACTCTAAGGGGCCGGGAAGTCCCCACCAAGGCCGGCCTTACGTGTCTGCGGCCGCACAGGATTTAAATTAAAACATCGGGGGTTTTTTTTTAACTTTATTTAACATCCTCCATGTTAAATAAAGTTAAAAAAAACTTTATTTAACATGGAGGATGTTAAATAAAGTTTTTTTAACTTTATTTAACATGGAGGATGTTAAATAAAGTTGAAAAAAAACCCCGATGTTTTTATTTAAACCCTGTGCGGCCGCAGACCCCTAAGGCCGGCCCCTTAGAGCAGGGCCGACCTTTGGGGTGTGCGACCGCACAGGGCGCCACACTCCAGGGGGTGCCAACCTGCGGCACCCGGCACCCCTCCAGAGACGGACAGTAATGTCCGCCGCTGGAGGAGCAGGCTCGCAAGGGAGCGGTATCGGAGGTCTTTAACAGACCTCCGGCTCCCTTGAGTGATTTTAAGCCGGGTTCAACCCGGCTTAAAATCACTCAAGGGAGCCGGAGGTCTGTTAATGACCTCCGATACCGCTCCCTTGTGATCTGCGCGGCAACAGCTGTTGTGCGCCGGGGTTTCTTGTCAGATCCCGGCGCACAACACTGAAGCCGCGCCCACCGCTGTCCGTGCCCTCTGACCCGGAAGGAGACAAGAACTGGCGAAGAGGAGGAAAAGAAGCTGAAAGAAGAAAGGAAAGGTAGGAAAGCATTAAATTCGAAAATTTTTTCCCAATATAAGACATACCCCGAAAGTAAGACATAGTGGGGCTTTTAGGGATAAAAAGAAAGTAAGACGCTGTCTTACTTTCGGGGAAACACGGTAGATGCAGAGGAGTTTTTTCAATAACAATAATGAAACAAAAAAAAAAGAATGAAGCTGATGTTCTTCACATCATCTATTATATTAGCAGGCTTAGTACAATAGCTGGCCACACAGTGTCCAGCTTGTACAAAACTATCAGAAATAAAACTGCCAACAAAGTAGTATCAATGTTAATACATAAAACAATGCATAACAGTAGTTCTACTACTGAACTACTAACAGAAAAGAGCCGCTTGCCTGTTTTGGCAGCTGGGGAATTATATACATCAAGGTATTCCTGTATTAGTCATGTTGTCTTTGTCATTCTCCCAAGCCTGAACGAAACTATTCTTTTAAAAAAACAAACTGTGATAGAAAATATTTGGCTTTGCTTCGTGCTACTCTAAGAGGGTCAGAGATGTGGTTGAACAAATAGACCCCATGCTACAAGGTGATCATGTATCAGGTAGAAAGAAGCAACTTTTAATGCTCATTTGTGCAGAATCAAGGTAACAATGGTCAGTGACCTAGTGACAATGCTTGTTAAAGATGACTTAGTAAACTACAACTTCAGGGGCTCCCCATCTTTTTGTAACATGATTCCTACTTTTAGCAGGTGGAAAATGTTACTTAGCATCTGGCTGCCTTGATTTGTGAGCTATTAGTGATATTCCAAACTTTTACAGTTCCATCTGAAGTTACAAGTAGCAAGAGGAACGTGGACAATGAAAGGGTTTCTTGACCTCTTGCCTGGTAGACTTGCATCCAGTACAAATTCAGCAGACACTAGAGATAGAAGGCAGTGGGAAATCATCAGTTGATCCTAATCTGATTTGGGGTATCACACTTGCACTCAATGTTCACTTTTTTTATTATATACAAAAGCACTCAATTTGCTCAGTTATAAGACGACCCTGAGTATAAGAAGACCCCCTCCAAAATGTGAATATTATTTTAGGAAAAAAAGAAAAAGCCTGTATATAAGACTACCCTATAGGAAAAAAGTTTTACTAGTAAATATTAAGTCACATGTAAACTATTTTTTCATATTTAATAAAAACCACTCTGCCCCCTCAGAAATGCCTTTTAACCCCTATATGCCACTCTTCCACCAGAAAACCATTGAACCTCCATGCCACTCCCCCTCCGACTTACCAGTGCATCCATTTACTTTCACCGGCTGCGGGATGTGCATAGACAACCTCCACTTCCTGGCAGAGCCTCTATGGTGGAGCACCAGAAGGTCATGTGATGCCGGTGCTCTGTCATAGAAGCAGAATTTAAAGTGCCTTTAAAACATTAACATGTAGCTAGCAGGTTTGTTTTGCTGGATAATTACAATAAAGTGTTGAGAATATATGTCATTTTACATACAATCATACATTTCCTAGTGTGCAAAATGTGACTTTTTTTAAAGGTGATATTAACATTTTCTTGTGATGTCCATTTCTCTAAATAAAATATAGAAGTGCACCCCCCATGAGCATCTACAGGATTTTTTCCAGGGAGGCCAAAATATCATACAAGTTGCAATCAAGAAAAGTTAATGTTGTGTTGGGTAGCATTCTGAGGTATTTCAAAAAAGAGGGTAGTTAGAGGGTAGTACATGCGCACAAGGAGTCTCATTAGACTTCCCACCCTGTGATGTTCACTGAGCCAGTGCTGAAACTGACTGGCAGTAAGTATATCACATGGCAGGAAACGTATTCGGCTGCACACATAGAATGGTGTGGAATGCCCCCCCCCCCTGTATTTACAAGAGGGATGCTATGATATCATGTGTCAGCTATCATGTGTATTAAAGTGCATATAGATGGCTGGAGTTAAACTTTAAATTGTAACTAGCACTCACACTTTTATGCTTGATCAGTCAGAAAAGAGAAAACAATGCTTTCTGCTGAGAAAGGAGTATCAAGGAGGCCGCCAAAGCAGCACTGGGGCCACACTGATGTCTATATGGCCCAATGGCCACCTAAAGCGGGCCCGGAGCTTATCTATGTGGCATTTGCACACTGTATGAGCTTAAGCAGTGAGCAAATGCCACTGAGGTAAGATGCAGGCCCACGTTAGGCAGCTGCCCATGTTAGGCTGGCCCCCGATCAGAGAAATCTGCAGTTGGGATAAGTGGATGCAGGAGGGTGAATCAGTGATTGAGTAAATTAATGAATGAATGTGTAAGATGGCACAGGCAGGCTGTTGAGGGGGCAGGGATGACATAGGCAGGCTGTTTAGAGGCAGAGGTGGCACAGAAAGGCTGTTTAAGGGGCAGAGTGGGCTCAAGAAAGCTATTTAGGGGGCACAGATAGCATAGGCAGGCTCTTTGTGGGAACAGATGGCACAGACAAGCTCCTTGGGGTAAGGGTGGCACTGTATGACATGTTGCTTGTGAAGGCAATTTTTTACCCCAGGGCCCTGTGGTTTCTAGTTACACTCCTTATGTGGGCACATGAGCTTGACTGCTGATCCAATCAGTTACCAAGCAAAGTCTGATCATATGAGCAATAATGTTCAAATGTACTCAAAATTAATCAATCATGAAGCTGTGTATTCACAAAGTTCTATTTTTGTGGTGATTAATACAGGTGTATATCCACATCAGAAGTACGTAAATCCTGTTGGCTCATTTTTAAAATGAAGTTCCAAATGCAAAAGTCCAATTCGCTTATAATGTCTTTCTGAAAGTATAATAAATTGACAAGCAGTAGAAGTAATATACTATATGTACTATATGTATGATATGATAGACAATGGATTTACATAAATCAAATTACATAACTTATAGTTTTAAAATGTATCATTGTGAAAAATAATCGTCATAATTTAGGTAAATAATATATTAATTGATTTAAAAAAAAGAAAAATAATGGTTAGAATTTGTATAAATGATCTACTAATTCATTTAAATTAAATTTAATTTCATTTTTTTGTCCTTGTGAGGTTTTCAAAAAAAAAGTTTAAAAAATATTTTAACAGTGTTGCACTATTGTATCTAATTTCTTCTCTTGTATGCATTTTTGTCCTTTGTTAAGATCCCACTCTCTCTATTGTTGAAGTATTCAAATGTGGTTGCATATTTAACTATTCAACAGGCCAGAATAACCAACGGAAAATGCATTTCGAGCAAATGCTCTGAATGTGGACGCACATGGTTGCAATATTGCATGGGCATGTGCAAAGGATCTGACCGTGCTATTTCACAAGCAACCAACAGTTGGTGTGGAAGTGCAATTCCTTTAGCTGGGAGATCATTTTCTTCACTGATCCCAGAAAATGAAAACTGAGAATTTTAACCCCTTAATGACAAAGCCCGTACATGTAAGGGCACAAAAAGCATTGTTTTCAATAGGTTTAGGGACCGCTCATTGTCCTTAAGGGGTTAATACAATATAATTGTATATATAATGTTTTTGTAACCTCATTACCTGTAACCTCCTTACCTGCGACCTGCAGTCTCCCGCAGATGCCGCCATATGGGTGTCTTGCATCCCTGCGCCATCCTCCGGTTCTGACTTTGGCTTCGCCTCTCTGTTATCCAAACTTCTCCAATGCTTGACCTCGGCTTTGTTTGTGGACTGCTCACCTGTGTCCTTACACCTGCTCTGGCTCATGTTCAGGTTCTGCACTGTGGATCCTCAGCTACTGATCCTGACCATTCGTGGCTCATTACAGTTTTTGTAGCTGTCAAACAGGATCCACTGATCCATCCAGAATTATTTTAGAGATCATAAAAGTGCAGAATAGTTGTGAAACAAACAGAATGCTGTTTCCTAATTTAATAATAATTCCAAGGAAGATATAAATATTTATCATTGCAAAAGAGGAAAAATGTAGCTTAGAAATTATCATTATCTCTAAAATAATTTCATATAAAAACTGGTAGATTATAACAACAGCTTGATGCCTGCCATAGCATTGGATATGTTTCAAATAGGGGTAGCCCGAGCCAGCATTCTCTTTAGAAATGCTAACAATGTCAACCATTATACAATACCATGGAAAGGTGGAAATATGTATGTAAATGTAGTGTTCTTGCATACGTTTTATTACTTTTTGTATTAGTAGTAAAATTCTAAATTTGCATATGCCATTTACTTTTTTACCAGTTTCAATTTTACTAAGATTACTTACTTCCCTTTTTATAAATGCTAACAAGTTTTAAAAAAATGTTCGTAAGAAGGAAATCTCTAAAACAAATTGGGCATTAATACAAGTGTAAGAAGAAAAAATACTTGGCTCTCAGTAGTAATTATACATAAAGAAGATCAAGTAACTTAAGAAGTTAAATCCACTGCGACCCTGATTTGACCCTTGCTCCTGGCATAGACCAAGAAAACTCAGAAAGTACCACGTACTTTCTTAACAGACGATATTCCAACATGCTGAAACACATAATAACAATACCACTGAAAATGTTGATTTTTTCCTAACCATTCAAAGCACAATAAAATGTTTACTATATTGTAAAACTATATGTTCTATATGTGTAACAGAAGATCATATTACTTTTAGAAATACTCTACTACTCATTTTTTTACTGACAAACAATAAATAATTTCTTAACACTATTTGTAAATGAGATAATCCACGTGGGAAAGACTTACAGTATCATTTCTCATTGTAATGTATCATTACAGTAGTTTTCATTGATCTTATGTTTTGATTTTGTTATGTACATTTTGTCATCTATAACCAACAGCTAATATAAATGCATACTAAATCAATCAGTCCATCAATTCATTTATAATAGGCAGCTATCAAAGAGTGATCATAATGTTTGAACTGCTAAAGTTTTAATTAAATTCATTTTTTTAATCTTGTGTATCATGTAAAACCTGAGCCACACTCATAAATGTTTGCGCATTGGAAGATTTCCCAATCTTGCGCAATAATACATGGTTTTAGAATTTGAGCTCTTGTTCTTAGAATTCCTTTCTGTGAGTTGTTGCTGGCTTTTATAATTAAAACTATATAAAGTATTTTTGTGCTCATGTCTCAATGTATCTATTGAAAACCAATAATAATTCATGGTGAATGGTAAGCAATACAGGAGACACAGGGAAGAGAATAATCCTTGGATTTGGCAGTGAGCAAGTTCTTGATAACACAGTTAGGAGTGTTCCCTCAACTGATGGATGTTGAGACAGTTCCCACTAAGAAAAAAAAGTGTTGAATGAATAATGAGAAGAGAAATCTTACAAACAGGAAGAAATATGACTGTTGACCATGCATTTGCCTTATAGTAAGAGTGATATACTTTTGTTATTGTCATGTGAAGAGGTGCAGATGTTTGAGGTCATGGCAGGTATTTCTGAAGTGTGATGTGATGATCAAAGCTGATGATTTTAATTTGTTCTGAATTTGTTCTGAATAAAAGTGATGAGATCTGAGTTTGTGAGACATAAAACCTGAATGTTGTAAATACGTTTTGATGATTTTAATACAGCAAGGAAAGAAAGAAATAAAGATACTGAAGTGAGTACTGGAAAGCATTATTATTAATACTAAATAGATTCAACAGTACAAATGGGATGTCTCATTTTAAGAAAAGGTGTCAATATGGTAATTGACACACAAGCTAAGCACCCATTATAGAGCTGTCCATAGTATTGTACAAACCAAATGTAGCCAGAGTAGTCTGTGGCTACCTTTGGTTACTAAGCTGATCAAAGTTTAAAGGTTTAAAATCCCACAAAGACCCAGATGTATTTTCTTCAATATATTAAATTTTTCATAAAATGAAGAAACACAGAGAGGTTAAAAGCACTTGATTAATCACAGCATGTTTGTACCTCAGTCATCCAGATGTACTTCTTTAAGCATGACATATATATATATATATATATATATATATATATATATATATATATACTTTATGGAAGGTGACAAATAAACGTGTTTCAGCCACATTTTTTTTAAAAAAAGCTGAAATTTATGTTTTTTTATATGTATGTTTAAAAAAAATTAAAATAATAATTTTAATAATTATCAACACTATAATTTTTCAAAACCATAATGAAAAATTGTATAATTATCATGCACATCATGAGGTGGAGACCAGATTAAAGGTAGGGCAACAAGAATATAGCACAAAAGTCAGAGATCAGAATAACCAAATAACAAGCCAGGGTCAAACACATAAATCCAATAACGGAATTTGCACTTGAGGTAAAGGCACTATAAGTAAAGGCACAACCATCAGAGGGCAAAATCTAAATTAGCTGGATTATTTATGGAGTGTGTGGGAGTTACTTATCACTTATTACAGGTTTTGGTGCCAAAATGGTGTGACATCACTCTGCCTCCATCCCTTCACGTCAGCCATCTTCCAAGTTCCAAGAACTTAACCTACTCCTTTAAACTGTCATTTATTCATAGTAACATAGTAATTTAGGTTGAAGTCCATCAAGTTCAACCCTTCTACCTATCCTTTCGGCTTTTGATTCAAAAGAAGGCAAAAAAGCCCACCAGATTTTCAGATTTTTTCACAAAACTTCCATTGCAACTCAGATTTCTGCTTGGATCAAGAAGCTCTAACATATCAATGTTTATTCTATCATTTATCACCCTATATGTTCTGCTTTTCTAATTTTGAAGGTGCACATTGTATTTTATAGCACCACTACTCTTGGCAGTGAATTCCATACCCTTATTGGCCTTACAGTAAAGAATAATTTGATTTGTTGTGTATGAAATCTTCACTCTTCCAGTCTCAGAGGATGGTCCCTTGTCCTTAGTACATTTCTGTTAGTGAACAGGCGCAGGTGCACCTTTTCTAGTTCCATAATGTCCTATTTTTTAGCCAATTCTCAATCTAAGAAAATACATTGCCTTTACGCCCACCTCTGACAATTTGTACAGTAAACTCTTGTGTGAAACCATATCAGCTGCCAAAGTCTAAATAGATCACATCTACTGCCCCTGCAAGGTTGGTTTGACAAGACCTGTCTTTCACAAAGCCATGTTAACTACTAATTATATTCTGATTCAATATGCATTTTTGAATGTATGCCTTAAGCAACCATTTAAACAATTTCCCCACTACAAATGTCAAGCTCACTGGTTGAGAATTTTGATCCTTTTTTGAAATATGGGGACAATATGGGTACTTCTATATTCTTGGTATCTTTTTGAACATCACAAATGATTCTTGAACTGCCAGGCTACTCTATCACCTTTTCTGAAATGCTATACCTCAACCTTCCACCCTTCCACCATTTGAAGTCACATTATCTTGTTCTAGTAATCCTCTTTTATTAAAAATACAAACCTTTGAACTTTGTTTAATCTCTTAATAAAAGGTTTCTATAACGCCTTCCCTCCCTATAATTTCTAGCAATTTATGTAATTGGGCTCACAATAGTATAATTAGGATAGGCTCTGTATGCACATTTGAAGACAGCAAATTGATGACACATATTCTTGGTCATTGATGTCCTTTTGCTTTAAATTGAGAGCACTCTGCACCATAAAGAAATTCCAACACTACATGTGTTATCTTATACCACCTCATAGCTGTGTAAATAGAATTTCCTGGTTCTCCAAGTTCTTTTGTATTTAGCACTAGTCCCTTCAATTCTTAGACTGAAAACAAAATCTATCCTGGAAGGCAACAGGTGGGTTCAATTTCAGAGAGTCTATTACTGAAGGCTGAAATTGATGCTTCAGACATTCAGTAGTTTACCAGCCAGTAGAACAAGCAAAAAATATCTATTATTATTTATTGCCTTGTGTAACACCATCAAATTCTGCAGCGCTATGCAATTGGTAGACAGGACATAAAAAGTAGAGCGTAACATAACAATTTGACCTGAAGAAACAAGTGGCAACGGGGGCCTTGTTTAAAAAAGCATACAATTTAGATGACATTGGATACCTTGTTACATGTCATGACTAATAATAAAAGGAAACTACAGAAATATCTAATCTACGGTTTTCTAATCAATGAAAGTAGAAGGTGGGTACCGAATAAGGAAGTTGCGGTTGAAGCTAAATGCATTTAGATGCATCATATAGGCTCTCAAACTAGAAGAAACATCACCATAAATCAGTGGAGTAGGTCAATGTGGAGGTTTGCATGTTAAGACTAACAGGTGATCTGCTTGTTTGTTTTAGCAAAGCAAATTATGCTCATATAAATTCTGTCATGGAACCAGTGGGATGAACAATTATAGTATAAAACCAGAGCCTGGTAAAGTTATTGAATGCTTTGCATCACAGCTCTGTTGGCCAAGAGACAAATAGAACTTGGGATAAAATATCACATTAACTTGAAGAGACAGTCTACTACACCAAACAGCCTCATCGTCATTGAAACCATATCAAAGTCCTTAGTAAGTGCTTTAATATACATTTTTACCTATAAAAGAAAATAATGTTAACCTGTCAAAGATGCTACAGCTTTAGATACACGTTACATTTATATACTGTACATACGCAGCATGCCATTAGACGATAGACGAACACTGTAGTACTCGATGGGCTGCGGGAGTAGCCCACCATGTATCTGCATGGTGTCGCAGAGGGCCAGTACGTATATATAAGACGCTATATATAAGACAATTATGCCACTAGTTTAAATATATTTAAACATATTTTTATAGGTAATACCCAGCATTATATTATTACACCCTCAATTATTGACATTTATTAAAGCATAAGTAATATGTATGTCAATCTGAAATGCATGTTTCCATATGTGTCCTTCATTTCCTTAGTTCAGAAAAAAGCATTGGTCTTATAAGCATAAGTAAATAGAAACTGTTTTGCCCCAACAATTATTTCATTCACAGTTAAATTTTAAGAACAATTAAAATTAGGCTGTTAATGTTGTGCTTCCCCTACTCTGTTTGAAGTGTTCAAGTGGCCTTTTTACCGTACGGTTGGAGCTTGGTATTTTAATTGGCATGCATCATTTCCTATCCATTTATCCTTTTAATAAAATAATAGACTACTATATTGGAGATTCTAGCTTGTAAATGGAACTGTAAAGCCATTTGTTTGTGTGATTTGTGATATACAGAAACCATTGAATGTGTCAAGACAGCAGTTTCCACACTTGTGAGGTAAATGCTTTATTAATAAGCGCCCCAACAATTCTTTGCTCTAAATTCACCCATAAAGAATGTCGTTGTTCCCTGTTAAAAAGGTCAGCATTGCATATAATGAATGTAGATAGAGCAGAGGGCATACACAGATGAGCAATTGTAGGCCGAAAAGGATGTTATCAGTATCATAGTTTTTTATTGAGGGATACACAGAAAATTATTATAAAAGGTTTTTCTTTTTCATATTCCATACATGTCAACAAAGCTCCGGGGGCCTGACGGTATTCACCCACGAGTACTTAAGGAGCTGAGTCTGGAAATAAGTGAACCTCTGTTTCTAATCTTTCGGGATTCTTTTCTTTCAGGAATTCTACCAGAGGATTGGAGTCAGGCAGATGTGGTTCCTATATTAAAAAGGGTTCAAACTTTTTGCCTGCAAATTATAGACCTGTGAGCTTAACTTCTGTGGCTGGGAAATTATTTGAAGGGCTATTAAGGGATAATATTCAGGAATTAATTGGGAAGAACAGTGTTATTAGCAAAAATCAGCATGGTTTTATGAAACATAGATCCTGTCAAACTACTTTAATTGCATTCTACGAAGAAGTAAGTAGAAGTGTAGATCAGGGTGTTGCAGTGAATATAATCTACTTGGATTTTACCAAGGCGTCTGACACGGTTCCACACAATAGGTTAGCATTCAAACTGAAAGACATTGGTCTAGATACAAATTCTTGTTTTTGGGTTGAACATTGGCTTTGTGATAGAGTACAGACAGTTGTCATAAATGGTACATTTTCAAGCTGGACAAAAGTGGTAAGTGGTGTCCCTCAGGGTTCTGTTCTGGGACCAAGTTTATTCAACATATTTATAAATGACCTGGCAATAGGCGTTGAAAGTCATGTTTCCTTGTTTGCAGATGACACAAAACTCTGTAAAGTAATACAATGTAAGCAGGATATTACTTTGCTGCAGAGGGATTTAGATAGACTGGGGGACTGGGCTGACAAATGGTAGATTAAATTTAATGTAGATAAATGCAAAGTTATGCACTTCGGGGTAACGAATGCACAAGCAACTTATACCCTAAATGGTAGTGAATTAGGGATAACAACAAATGAGAAGGATTTGGGAATTGTTATAGACAACAAACTAGGCAACAATGTGCAATGTCAGTCAGCAGTTGCTAAGGCCAGTAAGGTATTATCATGTATAAAAAGGGGCATCAACTTGCAGGGTTAAAAATATAATTTTTTCCCCTTTATAAATCAATGGTAAGGCCACACCTTGAATATGCTGTGCAATTTTGGGCACCTATTATAAAGAAGTATATCATAGCACTAGAAAGGGTACAGATGCGGACTACAAAATTAATAAAAGCAATGGAACACTTTAGTTATGAAGAAAGGTTAATTAATTTAAATCTGTTTAGTTTAGAAAAACGGCGCCTCAGAGGGGATATGATAGCATTATATAAATATATTCGGGGCCAATACAAACCATTGTGTGGAAATCTGTTCATAAACAGGACTATGCACAGGACTCGTGGTCACGCGTTTAGACTGGAAGAAAGGAGAGTTAGACTAAAGCAGAGGAAAGGGTTTTTTACAGTAAGGACAATAAGGATGTGGAATTCTCTGCCTACAGAGGCAGTTTTATCAGAGTCTGTAGAGACATTTAAACAACAATTGGATGTATACTTACAAAAACATAATATTCAGGGATATAATATTTAAATTATGGGGAAACAGTTTCTTGATCCAAGGAGAGATCTGACTGCCATTCTGGGGCCAAGAAGGAATTTTTTTCCCTAGTTTGTGCAAAATTGGGCAGAGCCACAACTGGGTTTTTGCCTTCTTTCAGATCAACAACTTTTAAATTAACAGATATGGGAAAGGCGGAACTTGATGGACGCATGTCTTTGTTCAGCCTATCTAACTATGTAACTATGTAATATATATATATGATTGAACTGTAATGGCAGGACTCTCATTTCACAATGCCTTTATACATTATAATTATAACAACACTAAATCTCTGCACATTCTCTGACTAACTGTGATTATTGCTACATATTTTAATTAGAACAAGACTAACGCTAACACATTTTTTATATATTTAATAATTATCACAAGACAAATTTTACTTTCATCTATATACATTATAGTTAATCTTATGATGATCTTACACCTTTATAGCTACAATCAGAGGTAATGTGTGGATTATGCAGCATTGCTCAAATACTCCATGGATATACAGTTATTGGTGAATACAAGGAGAGCCATTTAGAATATTGTGTATATAATACCCCAAACCCTTTTCACTTTGGAGCTAATTCGCTGAAAAGTTGAGTGGTTATCAGACTTAAGGTTTACTCTTCTGAGTGCTAACACTTGCAAAGCAACTCGCATATTCAAGTTTATGTATGACCGTTTGCATGCCCTTGTCTTATTTTAAAAATGATGAAAAAAACTGGGGTTTTTTTAACCAATGGCGGGCTGATGATTGTCCCTCTTTTTTTTCTCAGGTAATAGACTTCCATCCCACTAGTGCATGAGAGTATATACTCGAGTTTCATTTTTAATCCACTACTATCTGGCATGGATTAGATTACTTTTATTTGCAGGTGAGCTCTGTACCTCTTTAAAGGGTTAAGGAAGACTGAACACCACCCCCATTATAGAATAGGCATAAAAAAAATTATCCAGGAACGTTGGAAGTGTTGAAGATATAGGCTCTATTTTTATTACATCTTAAAAAGTGCCTTTTCTGAATTGCATCCTCTTTATTTTCATTATTGTCCATATAAGATGTTTGATAATCTCTAGGATATATTTGTAAAAAAAACAAAAAACATGTGCCATGTCCATTAGGAAAGCATTACATGTTTGTTCCATTCTTTGTATAAAACAAATTATATAAAGGAACTACAGATGGCTGAATATGTAATGTGAGAGACAAGACAAAAACAAGAGAATCATTTTTGGATTCTCCCATCTGTAAGGACACAATGTAGCATGTTATTTGCGTGGCAGATGCGTTAACATACTCCTGGGACACGCCTGTTTCTGCACTTTTGTGGTCACAGTGTACTAAGTCTTAAGGAGCACTTGGCTAGTGAGGTAAGCGATATCACAGGTGTCCTGTTATTCAGTATGAGGTGGCAAATATTTCCAACATTTAAGGCCAAAATATAACACTGATTAGAAGTCATTGAAAATGTAATGTCAGAAAAATAGTATTTTTTAATATGCGATATCTTCTAGATGTATTATTTATATTTGAAATATTTTGGCTAATCTTTAACCTTGTTAATTATATAGTATTCTTTCTGGTTTTATTTTTATGTATTTCAGTAGGGAACTAAAAACTTTTCAAGTTATAACATTACATGTTTTGAACAAATATGCATTAGTGGATAATATTTTTTACTATTTATATTTTAAAATGCATGGTTTATTTTATTTAAAATGTTTTAAATAGACGTCGTCTCTTCAAGTATGCCCTCAATTAAATTAAAATTTAGTTTGTATTTAACTGTGAGGCCTTTCTCAATATTTACTGATAAATAAAACATAATGACATAGACATTAATAATGAACCTGGGAAATGAACACATGGCCTTTATGGGGACTACTTGAATGAATGTTTGTGAATGAAGCACCATGTTTTATGTAGAATATGTTTTCTTATGTGCTAGTCTACCTGAACAAAAAGTACACATTTGAATTGCCAATGCTACCATGCTAATATTCACATTACGACAAACACAAGGTCCATCTTTTAGGCTATGACAGAGGACTGAGTCACCAGTCTTTCACTAAAGTAAGTTGTTTGAACAGTGCTGAATGGTTGATCATGGCTTTCATCAGTGGACATGTGCCCCTTTTATTATCCAAGATACTCTTAGGCAAGTAACGTCATCACCCTTTATTAGAATGAACACTATGTGCTGAGCAGTTCTATCTATTTTGAAAATTAATTCACTAAGCGAGTTTCTCATTTATATACAACAATGTCACCATAGCCTATGCAATATATATATATATATATATATATATATATATATATAGATAGATAGATAGATAGATAGATAGATATACAGTAAATCTTTATTGATATGTTTGGACGAGTTTGCACAGTTCGAAATAAAAGAGAAAAGGAAATTATTAAGGAGGAATTATGTTTTTTTTATGGAATGCTACTTACAGAGATAAATGTGGTGACATTGATACACTTCAATGTTTTTAATATTATATATGTACTTTATCTATCTATCTATCTATCTATCTATCTATCTATCTATCTCTATATATATATATACTTGATTTGGTATTTATATGTGTGGTTGCATACTGGGCAGATATTGTAATACAAGCATCACAAACAGGAATGAGCGTCATACCGCAGATAAGCCTAGAAGGTATGTGAAACACATTTCTGGAACAATTATATATTTGTTTAAAGTCCATAGTATCCCCTCCAGCATGCACAGTATTCCATGCAGGTACCTCTGAAATATAATTATGGCCCCCTCAAGATGCTTCACAAATAAAAGCTGTTGAAACAGAAGCTGTCAGTTCAGTTCTTGACAGGGCATTGGAAAATATGATTGCAATAGTTTACATCCCTGCATGTGACAATATTTTGTTTTTAATGTGCTTTGCAAAATGTTTTACAGCCCCTATCTGAACGATTGGTTTGAAACTATAATACAAGATACAGGGCCCCCCTGGACGGTCAGGAAGGGGGAACATGACTGCTGTCCCCCTGCCTAGGGTCAGTAGTTCATGGTCCGGCTCAGGATGTGGGTTGCAACATTGTTGCTTTAATGTACTGGGGAGGAATATAGGGGAAACTTACCTTGTTCTGACCTTCAGTCATTTGACACTCAGGATGAGCTTCTCTCCCGCCCTCCCCTGTTTTTTCTGTAATTGTTCATGTGATCTTTGTTCCTGTGCTGGTGTCGGTTTTTCTTTTCTTCTAGTCACAGCGGAAAGTCATGGCCAGCACCTTTGCTTGGAATATCCGGTGTATAGAGAAGACTGGGGGAGACGAGTTCTGCGGAGGCTGATGGTACCCAGAACGAGAGCTCTTGGTAATGTTTGGGGTCTCTGCCTGTCGGTAACACGACAGCTGGCAGGATGGTTATATTTATGGTTACAATGTGCTGGTTCATGATGTTTTAATAAAGCTGTGGCCAATGCCCTTACACACAAACTGTGTCGTCTTATCTTTGGGTGGGGATGTGGGCTTGAGCCATGCTTGGTTGTGGTGGCTTGGGTCTAAGCAGTCAAGTAAATAGGTAGGAAATTACAGGGTACCACCTTGATTATGTTTATTAACACATATAGGAAAAAAGATTGATATTGAGTCATATAAAAACACACAAAAGCCTGAATCTTCTTTTGAAGATTACAGAAAAAAACACAACGTTAGTAGAACCAGTCTAAGGCAGTTAAGGCCCTAGAGCAAAATGTGTTTAATCCTGTGCTTTTCTGATTTATTAAAACCCCTGGTGTTGAGCGTCACTGGGGTTGAAAAAGTTCCTCAAACAGATAGGCTGTATGGATGAGAAGGCCATCAACAACATTATTAGAAGCTGTCTATCCGCTATTCAATGTTAATACAAGTGGTTTACCTCAAATGTCTCTGAAGAATTATTAAGGGAGAATTCATTGGATTCCCTTTCCCAGTCATATTTTGTTTCATCCAGTTGAGTGGAAATGTAAGGAAACTTTCAGACATTACTCTAGTAGAGCAGTGTCTTGAATCCCAAAGGGTTGGCTTGTGGTTCACTTCTCTTCCTATGTTTGGCATACAGCAGCTTTATTGTCTGAGGTGATTGATGGCTCCTTCAGAATGTGAACAGCCATTTATTCAGCTGTTTCATGCTTGTATTGGAATAGCAAAAGGAGTGCGGTTTTTAAATGCAAAAATAAGTAATGCATTTTTGCTCTTGTAGTTTTAAGTTAAGAAATTAGGCCACGTTAACATCATCTCCCGTCTCTTTAAATTACATTTTTAAATTTGACCTAATGTTACAGCTGAACTCAATTTAATGCAAACTATAATATAAGCCTATAGGCAGTTAACTGTCAAACCAAGGGTTTCCTCTTTGGTCAAAGTGCTGCAAGTACACTTAAATATGAGAAACTTCTTCTATGAGGGAAGAAGGTGGATTCTGATCGACATCCCACACTACACTTCAGTACTAAGTGCAGGACACAGAGTGACAGTAAGTACATTACCGTTCAAAAGTTTGAGGTCACTTAGAAATTTTCTTTTCTGGCTCCCTGAGCCCAATTTACCTACATGTCTCATACATAAATAAATAAAGCGCTGCGTAAATTGTTGGTGCTATATGAATAAAAGATGATAATAATAATAATAATAATACATAAATAACACTTTATAGATTAATACTACAAGTGCTTTAATTACACGGGACAGCATCTTACACATGTGACAGCATCTACTCCAGGAATGGAGTACAAATGCCGTCAGGTCCATAAATACTTGGAGCTTGACACAATTTTCATATTTTTGGCTCTGTACACCACCACAATGGACTTGAAATGAAGCAAGAAATTCAAGGAGTTTAACAAAAAAATATACCAATTGTTACAGCATCTTATTACTTGGTTGACATTCCTTTCAGTGAATGTCTGAAGTCTAGAACCCGTGGACATCACCATATTCTGTGTTTCTTCCCTAGTGATGCTTTTCCAGGCCTTAAACTTAAGTCTTAAGTTGCAACGTATTTGTGGATCTTTCTATCTTCAGTTTTGTCTTCAGTAAGTAAAATACATATTCAGCTGGGATGAGGTCAGGTGGCTGACATGGTCATTCAAGAATATTGGACTTATTTGCCTTGACAAGCTCTTTGTTTTGGGTTATTATCCATCTGTACTGTGAAGTGCCTTCCCACCACAGTATAACCCTACTCACATTGGAATCCTGCTGCTTCTATCAGCAGCCATATCATCAATAAAAACTAGTGACCCAGTTCCACTGACAACCATACATGCCCATGCCATAACACTGCCTCCCTCATATTTAGTATGATTTGGATTATGAGCAATTTCTTCCCTTCTCCTTACCCTTCTCTCCCTATCATGCTGTGATGTTCTTAATGGGTTTTTCTTCATCAAGATAATAAGTCTGTGATCATCCACTACCTCCCATGGTTATCTAGGGATTTTGTTGTGGATGAGCGGACCAGTGCGTTACTTTTTCCCAGAATGCACCAAACTGTTGATTTAGCCACTCCTAATATTTCTGCTATCTCTGTGATGAGTAAAGTTTTTTCAGCTAAATGATGGCCTGCTTTACGTCCATTGGCAGCTCTTTGGACCTTTAACTGTTGCCTAACTGTTAAAAAAATAATTGGGAAACATCCTACACCTGGCCACTAAACAGCTTCTCAGTTTATTGTCCAATTGAAAATTAAATTCATTGTCACTCACACTCATTCACATCTCATGCTCTCTCATTCTCTTTCACACAATTTCACCTTCTCTTATACTTCACCCTCTCTCATTCTCTCTTTGAATGTCTCCCTACATTCTCTGCCAGCCACTTCCGTGTCCCTGTCTCCTTGCTGCAGAGTTCTTCTCTTGCATGTTCTTGTTTATCTGTCTTCTTTCTTTGTCTGCTCCTGTGTGAACATGGTCTCCTTCCACAAAACATCTCCCCAGATTGGTGGAACGGGGGAGGGGCTGTCCCCATGGCCTGCCCTTTTGTGGTAGTGCACAGGGAAACCAGAATAATGCATATAGATAAACAGTGAAATAGAGCTGTTGAAACACTTCTCTATCTGAGCAAAACTGCTTTCATTATTTTGGCCTCCTGGTGAACTTCTGCAAAATAGCATCGCTTCTGGGCACACCCTCTCCCCATAAACAGAGGAGAGAGTTTATCTAGAGGCTTTGCCTTTTATTCTGGCCTTTCTGTGCACTTTCACTTCTGCAAAATGGTGGAGACATGGGGGACAGCCTCTCCCCCATTCCTCCAATCAGGGAAGAGGGTGCACCTAGAGGCTCTGCCCTTTTCTAGATGTTTACTGGGAGGTCATGTCCATGGAAAAGCTGATGAAGAAATAAGACACAAGGAACAGCGGACAAAGAAAGAAAACAGAAAAAAGGTAAAAGGAGCTGCACAGCAAGAAGACAGAAGTGGTCAGCTTCCAAAGAGTGGATGAGAACTAATAAAATTCAAACCAGAGTTTTTTGCTTCATTTTAGTTTGTTACGTTGGGGGTCCCTCCTCATTTTTGAACATTCATATAAATTGACACTTCCAATTTGTGTGCGCACCTGCCATTAGTGGGTGCATGACATACAGTGGTCACATGCACTGCTATTACAAGTTAGGCCTGGACGCGATGGAGGAAGTGATTTGTTGTAGGATGGTACTGCGATCTGGCAGGAAAGTCCTTACAGGCTTCTAGAGGTTGTCAGAGAGTGTACATGGCAGGTCAAGCTCGGATGGTATGGCTATGACTGTTATAGAAGGATGTGGATGATGAGGATATGTCGTACCTGCTGAGGGGAAGGGGTTGGTATCACCAGTAACCAAAGACCCAATTCCTTCACAATGTGCTATGGTGCATGGGTTGAGAAACTGGAGGTGTACTGACCTGAGGTCTACTTTGCTGTGATTGTTCCCTGCTGACAGCTCCCACTGGCATCCCCCTTTGCCTCTAGTGTGCCTAATACATCTCTGTTTCCTTGACTCCTTCCCCCTCTGGGCTCGCTCTGGGTGTCTCTCTCTCTTTCCTAGGTTACCAAGCAGGGCCTCCCTCTATGCCACTCATAGTCCTACACATCTTGTCATTCTGCTTTGCTCTAGCACATTTAACTCACGTGATTGGTGTATCTTAAAGCCTAATTCTGTGTTTAAAAGTTGCATCATTGATTCAACCACATACACAGGATTTTATACTTGAAACAACATTATTCTAGACCCAGGGAGCTGAAATAACTTATTTGAATTGATGGTTACTTTTGTCTATTTCATTCCCCAAAAGCATTCTCCATGGTGCTGGACATGAGGTATGGTGAATCTCACACTATGCTGTGTGAGATATCTAGTCTTTATCTATTCATAGTATGGTCCTGTGTTCAGTTAATTGCCTTCTTATTCAGGACAGTAGATGAAGAATCATTATGAGGCTATTTTAATACCAGTGATTTATTTTTTTATGAAGAGGCCCAAAACTGTGTTATACAAAACTTTTTTTAAAAAGTGAAGAAAAGGCTGACAGCTTCTAGAGATTATCTCTGGGTGACAGATTATAGAAATAGGTTCATCTTGCCCATCTTTAGTAAATAGGCAAACCTAGGGGTATTTGAATCAGACAAACAATCCCTGATATGCCACTGCATAGCTGTATCTAATATAATGATCACATTAAATGGGATAAAAATATATCTAATAGACCTTCCGGTAGGTGCACAAAAGAAAATCCCTTTGGTTAAATTTAAGACCCTAAAACAGATTCGATATAAGCAGATATTAAGATACTCAGTTGGAAAAAATATTTAGAACTTAAAATAGCAGACCAGTGTGACCTAGATTTATTGATTTGTGGGAAAAAACATTGGCATAAAATGAATTTTAGAATATTAGTCAGAAAAAATATGACAGGCTTTACGGAAAAACACACATTGCAATACTTTTCCTATAGAGTTTCATTTATCAAAAGTCCACATGATGACTGAACTCTAGGGAATGCTTGGGGGTTTGCTAAGAGAGGTTTTTTTAATACTGTTGTGGTAGAAGAGGCTACTCCTTGCTTCTCAAGTAGCCCACTGCTTACCATTTTACATGAGTAGTTTACAACAGGGGGGATCAGAACCAAAAACAGTAGTAGAGGCCTGTATTAGCATATATGTTAATACACATATTAAAATCAAACTGTAAAGGATAAAACAGAATAAATGATGGCATGTGTTTTTTGTATTGCGCAATATTGTTTTGTGCTTGTTAACCTATTTTACTTTTAAATAGAGAAGAAAAAACTATTCATTTCATCTTTAACTCCATTTTCTTAGCTATATCATACCCCCCAAACTCAAATAAAGATGGCTTATATGTTTCACCATTTGAATTAGTGATATTTTTGAAATGTGCAGAAAATGGTTTGTAATATAAATGCATACAAAAGATCTCTTTTTGTTTTCTTTTGAATTTCCATTAGAGGGAATAGCATAATTTGTGACATTGTTACCCTCATCACTTAAGTCTTACCTAAAAGGTAAAATATCACACTGAGTACATATTTTGGGGCCGTTAGCTGCTCTTTCCACTGATCCGAAAAGCAAACTGACCTTTATATAGAAGTAAGGCTTCTCAATGTCAAGGAGTGCAATAATGCCAAGATTAAAGGGACTTTCTGGGAAGTCAGGAATTTGCATGGAGGAAAAAAATGTGTCTTACAAATGACAGGCCAACAGAAAAGGTATTTGTTAACAACTAGTTAAAAGCAAATGTATCCCACCTTCTTTTGTAGTCCAGCCAAGTGTGACCCCTCCATCTCATGGTGGCCACAAGAAATTCAAAAACCTGTCTATAGAGTTTAACCTGTAGGCTGGGAACAAGAACATGTCTGTTTTCTCAGAATCTGATTTCTCAAATTTCTTTATTACGAAGAAGCCTTGACATGAACACTGAATTTCATAGCAAAGACAAGTTTAGAATGGGGGTATGTGTGTTATTTGTGTCCAGTACTTGTTGGAAGAAAGTCAAGATTCTTGTTTTTTTCCCACTGATTTAACTCTCATCTTCTGCTTGTTCTAAAGGAAATAAATATGGTTTAGAGCATTCTCCGGGGCTAGAAGGCATGGAAGGTCTCAAAGTAAATGGTGGGAAACTGTGTCTAACTGCATAAATATGAAATATTGTTAGAACTTAATACATGAAGTATTTAAACACAGCAACTTAAGAGCATACTAAAAGTATCATTTGTAGGAAGAAAGGTTTTATGAAGAATGATAGAAGGTTATAGGCCAACCAATTTGGTGAATATTAAGTACTTAAGACAACATGCATTCATTTATTGTTTTGCTTGCAAATAAAAAAAATTTTGTAAAGATATTTATTTTTTTAAGATCTGACTTTGCTTATCTACAACAAAAGCACCATACATGTGTTATCTTAGATTACACAAAATACAAATGGTATGTAGTTCGCTCTCTTAAGCTTCAGATGATTAAACACTCTCATTCTCATAGTTTCACTTGATATACTGCACTGTGCAAAAGTTTTAGACAGGATTTTAGAAAAGATGCTGTAAAGTAAGAATGCTTTTAAAAATAGACATGTTAATAATTTTTTTTATCATTTAAAAAATGCAAAGTGAGTGAACAAAAATCTATAGCAAAAAATTATTTGGTGTGACCACCCTTTGTCTTCAAAACAGCATCAATTCTTCTAGGTACACTTGAGAGGGGGAAGGACTGAGAGATAAAAACACAGAGAGAGGTGTAGGTATAGAGTATTGATTGTGGAATTATGGGGAGTAGGATTTTCCATTGACTTAAATTGATATTTTCTGCAACCCTACTGGTAAACACCAATAGCACCGTTTCATGCAGCCTTCGTTGTAATAGCTGAGAAGCAAACTACCTACATAAGCATGAGTAAGGCAGTTAATCCCTTGAGTTGAGCCAAAATGTGATAAGCAGGGTACTTCTTATAACTTCAGTGTATTTTTGATGCTTTTAAGTTGTTGAGTCTAAATTAAAAATTGTTCATATCATCTTAATACAGAGCTTTTATGACATGTTGACGCAGATTCCACCAAGATGAACAGTGCTTTGCAATTCATGCATGAAAAGGGTGCTAGAGCTTTCTAAAATGTGCATAAGCATAGTATGTAGGTGTGCCACCTTATGGGACATGGGTATAAAAAAGGATTCTAGTTTGAAAGTAGCAAATCATGAAATCATAGCAAAAATGTTAAGTCCATGATTCACGCATTGCACTTTTGTAATTCATAACTGCCAGGTGTATGTTTTCCTGCACTATGGATACATTACTTTTGAGGTCAATCTACTAAAAAATCAAGTAGTCAGTGGGCTAAGGGCTAACAGATTCAACCTATGCTGCTTACCTTTGAGCTGACACTCACAAAGAACGTCATATATTCATTAATATACAAGTTAATATATATGTGAATTATATGTCCTTGTCTGCAAAATTTTAAAGAAAATAAAAAATAAGTTGCCTATAAGACCCCCGTTAGTCAAGGAGGAATTGCAATCATTACCTTCCCGATGCAATGCCATTCCCTATCCATTTGGGTTGAGGGAGCTTTGGTGTGTAAGCCCTATATGTTCCAGCTTGCATGTGAGCTACTCATTGGTTATGCTGACCATTATAAATATGTGAATTTCATGTTTGTCCAATTCATGCAAGGTAGCTGCTGCAGGATTGCATGTTTTCACATTTTTGTAAATAGACCTCTTAGGCATTTAGGTACCTGGAGGAATGCATTAAAGGGATAATTTAGCCATCATATGATAGGTGCGTTATACCTTTTCTACAGAATCCTCCCAAATGCGTTTGCCCCTTTCCCCATCCTCTAGCTAAATGCTTTACAGGAGGACCATTTGGCCAAAAGCATTTCCCTGCAAGTGATATACTAACCTCCAGTCAGCTCCAGTTCTGGCTCTGCTGAACACTGCATGCACTGGCCTGTTTAGACTCGATAAATGAAACACATGATATATTTAAACATGTGATAAACACAGCTGATGATTGTTATCTATAAGTAGATATGTTTATAGAAAAAGGAGTTAAAACATTTATAGTAATTCAGTGCATAAAGGCTTTTGTGTAAATAGATGTATATATTAGTTAACCCTTATAACCCTCTATATGATAATCAAGATGTGCTAATCATCTGTTATATTTTCCAAAATATATATAAATACAATATACAATTGCAGAATCAGTAATTCCAAATAAATAAATACATTTGTAATGTAAAATAATAAAATAATAAGTAGTATTTTATGTAATTTATTGTAATATTATAAATTTGAATCTTTTATGTATTTTAATTTTATAAAACATAAGATATTAGTCATCCAAATGATGATTATTCATTATAAAATAGAAATTTCATCAAAATATTGTTAAAAAAAAAAAGCACTTGAGGTTATAATCTGTATTCATGCTATATGATTTTATAGTGAATAAAGTAAAAAACCTCAAAAGCTTCTCCACAGAACAGATTACGGAAAACATCTATAATTGGTAGCAAATGTTACCGAACCACATTTCTCACTATGTTGCTTTTTACTTTTATGTAATAGTAAAGTGTTTTTAACATTTTTTGGGGCTCTTAAATATGCTGAGTTACTGCTTTTTTATTAGTTCAGACACCTGTGTGCATGTGTAAAGTCTTCCCATTGATTTAAATGGGATAACGTTCATTCCACTGATTAACAGCTTTAAGTAGCCAATCAGTTGCAAAAGTGTATGAATATATGTGGATCATGGAGGAAGAAGGAAAATTTTGCAGCATGGCTGCAAATTCTGTGTCAGTAGGGGAGGGCTGGCCCGAGGGGACAGGGCTGCAATTGCCTGCCAGGGCAGTCCTAAATTGTTAAAAAAATGGCTGGACTAGGGAGGCTCATGTAAGACAATGTTACGTGACCCTGCGGTAAAGCAAAGGGTGAGGTAAGGGGGTGGGTGAGGTAGGGAGCGGCCAAGTATCCGAGAGAAAGTATTATGTATGTATGTTAGAGTGTATGAGTAATATATACATATATAATGTGTAATATATACATATATAATATAATGTGTGTGTATTAGCTTGAATGTGAATGTGTAAGTGTGTGTTAGCATGAATGTCTATGTGTAGGTATGTGTTAGCATGAATGTGTAGGTGTAAGTGTGAGTGAGCATGAATGGACATGTGTATGTTTGTGTATTAGCTTGAATGTGAATGTGTAAGTGTGTGTTAGCATGAATGTCTATGTGTAGGTATGTGTTAGCATGAATGTGTAAGTGTGAGTGAGCATGAATGTACATGTGTACATGTGTGTGAGCATGAACGTGTATGTGATATGAAGTCTTAACATGTAAGTGTTTATGTGTTAGCATGCGGGTGTAAGTGTGTGTTAGTGAGTATGTGTAAGTGTGAATGTATATGTGTGCTAGGTTGAGCATGTACATTTGTGCAAATTGTGAAATTGTATGTAAAAATGTGTTCTAGTGTGTATATACCGGATTTCTGATGGCGAGGCAAGGGGCCAATAGGGCCACTTGGCCTTACCTGTCCCTCCAGTTACAAGGTGCCAGGTATGTGTCAGGTAACGTTTTTCCCTTTTGGATGGATGCATATTAAAGCATTGACAGAATACTTTAAAATGCATTATTCTACAGTAGATGTCTCAGGGACATCAGACTGTCCATTTAAGCCAGGACTTAGTTTACCCTTTTATTGCTACATTGGCATTAAAAGAAGTAGTTATGTACATATATTACCCATCATAGTTCATCATTGCAAATTAAAACCAACAAATCCATTCAGTTTCTTTGTGACCTTATTTTTTTTTCTAAGCAGAGATTGGAAAATGCACTGTGTGCTGTCAGTGCTTCAAATGGAAAAGTCAAACATGTGTTTAAAAAAGGCTCACTTCAAAATAGATTAAAACATTAGGGATATTTACTTACTATTTTAATCACATGCAGGCCAAACATCCAGAGGAAAAGCACAATAATATATACAACTGCCTTGCTTTGAGATTGTTGCCTTATACCATAGTAAATGTATTTATGGTATAGTGGCATGAATTGAAAAGGATATTTATACCATGTATCCATTTTGTATAGAGGCTTGTCTACATGCGTATGTTTGAAATAAATATTATTCCCTTTTGTATGACTACAGAAAGGGGCCCACCTAAAAAGATCCAGACTCGAAGAAATTTTTTGATATATCATAGACAAAATGAGGGAGACCAGAGAATATCCTTGTTTGCTTGACATCACAGAATAAATACCTTTTTGATACAAACTATATCTGCAGGTAATTGCCCTGTGGATTTTTTTTACTTGAACCATGAGCTTGTCTTATTCTATCTCTCTTTCTTGCATGCATTTCCACGTTTGAACTCAGGTGATGCCTGGAATAATTAGCAGCTAGATGTCTTTATGTCCTTCTTCACTTGCTTTTTCCATACGAGTTTGGTTGGTTAGTATTAGTGTGATCTGACCAAGATGGATCATTGAGTTGAACATGGTCGAATTTTTGTCTGTACTTGTGCCTGTAGAAACCTTATGCTACTTTTAATTTGACTGAGACATTTTTACTTGTATTAGGCTATTGTTTGGTGTCTTTCCTTACTTTTATTTAGTTATTTTTTAAATTATTTTTAGAACACAGAGGAAAAACATATGTTAATTACCAAATGATTGAATGCTAGGAAAAAATCTTTTCCCATTCTGTTTTGGTTTTCTTTGACAGAAGAAGTTTAATTGGGGGAAAAAATAAAATACATATTTATAAATAGGACGAGTAACCAGTCTCAAGGAATCAGATGGTCCTGGGCATAGTACCAAAAAGTTTAACTGTCCTACAGCCCAAGTCTCTAAAATCAATCCAGATTATGGATTAACAAATAATAAAAAAATGAAGAATATGCTTAAAGAGCAGTTCTGGTGTAAAAATATTAGAAGTGGTTCAATCACCAACAAATTTTTTCATCATACATAACCTTCAATAAAAAGTAGTTGTGAAGTAGCTGAGAAATGTCCAGAATAAATTGTTGTTGTGCTTGCCAGTTGCCAAAACATATTTACATTTTTCTACAATTTTTATTTTTAAAAAAACACATTTCAAATGATATGTAAACTATTTCATTGTTCAGAATTTTAACAAAGCACAGCCATTTTGAAGATCATCAAACAAGTCTATTTTTTCATGCAGGATAAAGTATACTTAAAAGAGACTGGAAAATGACTACCCAGAACCCTTATTTGTCTGTGTGATGTTTAGATACTTGACAGCAATATTTATGAATGAGTACTAATGATTGTGAAGCTGACAGATGAAAATGCTGTCTTATTACATATTGTCTCTTGGTATACTTGGAGTCTGACACCTGCTTCCTCTGCTCTGCCAAGGTGCTTATATTACAATGGCTTCATCCTCTTTTCTGTGTCCACATAGCGTGTTTTCCTTTCAATTGCAATCATTTTGAAACTGAAAAAGTAATGTGAGTAAACAGATAAACAATGGCTGTTATGAGTCAGCTGTCATACTTGAACGAAGGGTGCAGCTAATAAAACAAAATGGATTAGTTATGTGATAAATGTCAGTTAACCCCTTTATTGCCTTTTTGAAAAATATACCCTAAAGCTAGTTAAAGTCCTCCAAATTCTGACCTCATGCACCAAGATCAAGCTGGACAAGGAGATATTCTTCCCAAAGGAAAGGCTTCTCTCACCTAATAAAAATTGTAATCATCTGTCACTTCAAATTAATTTTACATTTCTGAACAGGCATATGATAATCCTCTACTAAACAAAAGGAAACAAGGCTTGCCTAAGGGGAGAGTACTCACTATAGTGATTCAGCTGACTTGTGCCATTAACTAAGAAATTCTTCATGAGCATTACTGTCCAGTCCCACATCTAAAATACACTATACGACCAAAGGTATGTGGACACCTGGCAATCATACCAATATTGGACATCCCATTCTAAAACCATCACCTTTAATATGTTAGCCCCACCTTCTGGGAAGGCTTTCCTCAAGAGTTTGGAGTATGGCTGTGGGAATTTGTGCCCATTGAGCCTAAAGAGCATTTGTGAGGTCAGACACTGGTGTTAGACAAGGTGGCATGGCTTGTAATAGGCATACCAATGTATCCCAAAGGTGTTCAGTGGGGTAAAGATGGGGGCTCTCAAGTTCCTTCACCCTAAACTCATCAAACCATGTAATTATGGGCCTTGATTTGTGACACAGTAATGCTGGGACAGGAAAGAGCCTTCCCAAACTAGTGCCACTAAGTTGGAAGCATACAATTGTCTAAAACCTCTTTGTATGCTGTAGCATTAACATGGCCTATCACTAGAACTAAGGGGCCTCGTCCAAACCCTGAAAACAGGCTTGCACCCTCTACCAAAATTTACAGTGGGTATTAGGCATTTTGGTAGGTAGCGTGCTCCTGGGATCTGCCAAACCCAGATTTGTCCATCAGACTTCCATACAGTGAAGTTTGATTTGTCACTCTAGAAAACACTTTTCCACTGCTCCAGAGCCCAGTGGCGCTGTGCTTCACACCATTTCAGCCACAGGGCTTAGTGTTCTTTAGCTTGTATGCAGCTGCTTGGCAACTCTTCGTGTTCGTCTTTGTGTTCGTCTGCGTGGGGTGGAAATCCTCGTATTCCGCGAATATTCGCCCGATCCGGTCTTCTGTTCGGGCGAATATTCGTGTGCGTTAATGTGTGTTAAGGTGTTAATACGGAGTAAAAAAGGCTGTGCGAGTGAGCCTATTGGTCGCCTGCATGGTCTTTCTCTGGCATCAACCAATTGGTAGATGCCAGGGGAGGACCCTGCAGGCGACCAATAGAGTCGTTTGCACGGCCCCTGAAGCCCGAACCTATGGATTTCCACTTCCGTCAACCCCTGTAATGCTGCGGAGATAAGGTAGGCTAAATGGGGAAGGGACCAGGGAGATTAGTAGATGAAGACGAAGACTAACACAAAGATTCATCGTGTTGTGTGTCTTCGTGTACTTTTTACCTCCACTATATTCTATTCTACGTTTTTTCTGAACAAACACAAAAACGCACTCTTCGTGTTCGTTTTCATTTTCACCCGAATACAAATGCACAAGTCTAATGGAAACCCATTCCACGAAGCTCCCAATGCACAGTACTTGTGCTGATGTTACTTCCAGAGGCAGTTTGGACTCTGTAGTGAGTGAGAACAGATTCATTTTACACAACACGATCATCAGCACACAGCGGCCAGGTTCCTTGTGTGAGTGGTCTACCACATTGTGGCTCAAGCTCTTAATCATAATAAACCATTTAACAATAATAGTGCTTACAGTGGACAGGGGCAGAGCAACCAGGGCAGGAATTTCACAAACTAACTTTGGCAAAGCTGGCATGGTATGACCCATTCTTCTGCCAATGTTTGTTTATGTAGATGGCATGCCTATCTGCATGATTTTATACACATGTTATATACCGTATTGGCTCGGATATAGGCCGCACCCGAATATAGGCCGCACCCTAAAAGTTAGGTGCTTTTTTAATGAAAAAAGTTTCTGCCCCCCCCCGAGATATGCTGCCACTCTGTCCCGAAGATGTACCCCCCCGAGATATGCTGCCACTCTATCCCCCCCGAGATATGCTGCCACTCTACCCCCGAGATATGCTGCCACTCTACCCCCCCCAAGATATGCTGCCACTCTCCCCCCCCGAGATATGCTGCCACTCTGTCCCCAAGATGTCCCCCCCACCAGACTTACTGGTGCAGACTCCACGGGGTCTTGCGGGGCACATCTACACATAACACGTATTCAACTTCCGGTGCCGGCACTTCTGCCGTGGGAAGTACCGGCAAGGAAGATTGTTCGCGCAGACGTTCACCGGCAGCGGCAATGCGAGCAGAAACAACCTCCGCTGCCGGCACGTCTGCAAGATGTGCTTTAAAAATCTCCCTTGCCGGGACTCCCCCCGTGGGAATTCCCAGCAAGGGAGATTGTTAAAGCTTATCATGCAGACGTGCCGGCAGCGGAGGCTGTTTACGCACATCGCCGCTGCCGGTGAACGTCTGCGCGACGCGCTTAGACAATCTCCCGTGCCGGCACTCCCCCCGTGGGAAGTGCTGGCAGGGGGGCTGTCTGAGCACATCCGAGAGTAGGATACAGGTCCCCTGCACAGCTGCGGGGGATCTGTATCATAACCCCGCTGCCTGCCCGGTGCCCGGGACTGCATGTCCCGGCCGTCGGGCGCTAGACCCCGAAAATAGGCCGCACCCCCACTTTAAGTCTTTAAAAAAGTGCGGCCTATATTCGAGCCAATACGGTAATACACCAACCATGAGTGGTGTGGCTGAAACACCAAAACTCAATAATTAGGAGGGATGTCTGCATACTTTTGGTCATACAGTATAATTCTGAGCATTCCGTGAAGACAATGGTTTCAACCTCCAGTGAACAACAGTAGATGGTGACTGTCTAGCTGGAGTGACTAAGAAAGCCATACCTAGAGTAAGTTTCACCTTTAGGGGATTCAAAGGCACACAAAAAGAAAAAGGATATAGTGCTTTTTCTGGACAATTTTGTTAACTTGTACGACTTCACTTTCTCTCATCCTCTCTCGATGTTCCCTTACTATCTCTGACAAACACTTCTTATTTTACAGCTCTGCTTCTTCTGTAACCTTGTTCTACCGTGTTATTGCATTTTAGGCCTCTGTCCCTAAAACAGCCTGCCTGTGCCACTGGTGACCCTTTAGCAGCCTGCCTGTGCCAACTCTGCCCCTGAAATAGCCTGCCTGTGCCAACTCTGCACCTGAAACAGCCTCCCTGTGCCAACTCTGCCCCGAAACAGCCTGCCTGTTCCAACTCTGCCCCTGAAACAGCCTACATGTGCCAACTATGCCCCTTTAGCAACCTTCCTGTGCCACCACTGCCCCTTTAGCAGCCTGCCAGTGCCACCACTGCCCCTTTAGCAACCTGCCTGTGCCATCTCTGCCCCTTTAGCAGCCTGCCTGTGCCACCTCTGCCTCTCCTAAACAGTCTGCCTGTCACATTCACTCATTCACTTACCCATTCACTTGCCTGTACCTCCTTACCGCTCTTGCAGATTTCACTGGGCCAGGGGCCGGCCAAGCATCACTGGGGCCATGCAGACCTCTATGAGTGTGGCACCCGCGCACTGTGTAAGGGAACACTTTTCCCACGCAGGGGAAGCAGGAACCTGGACAGGAAAAGAGTTTCCTCGCACAGCGTGCAAGCTCCACGGCAGTAAGCTCCGGAGCCCCGTTAGGCGGCCATTGAGCCAATGGGCACCCCCTTTAGGTACGTTACTTCTCCCAGATATGGGTGCCCAGCCCATCCAAAACGGAATATAAAGAAAAAAAGCAATTTGATTATCCGGACAGGCAGCACTGCTGAATTTGATGACCATATTTGGTTCTGTTGTTACCTTGTGCTACCATGTTTTTATTTGCATTTTAAATGATGAATAAATGTTTTGCTGACCGCTGCATGAGGATTGTGACTGGATGCATCAAGTTCAGTGCTGGATGTCGGGAACAATCTAATTCCTTTTTTCTTCATGTACAAAATGTGCCTGTATAAACAAAATGTGTAGTCCCGTGCAGCTTAGGTCCCGGTGCCACTTATGCGTCATGTACAGCATAACATAGAATAACAAACAGAAAACCACAGTGCTCAGGGATTTTATGCAAAAGTGAAAATCCACACGTTTAATAAATTACATGACAGACTTCTGCAGTTGGTTCTGAAGATGTTTTGGGGTGTAAAAACACCTTTCTTAATGCAAACCTACAACCATGCATGATAGCAACCCACACCCCCAGGGCCGGCCCAAGGCAAAATGCCGCCTGGGGCGAATTTTAAAATGCCACCCTTCCTCTCCCTCCATCCCTGCCGCCCCCCCCCCCATTATCTACCCTTCCTCTCCCTCCCCCCCCCCTTGTACTTACCTTTCAGCAGTCCTGCGGCGAGTCTCCCTGTTCGGTCTCGGTGCCAGTTTGTAATGCTGAGCGCCGGAAATCTTCCGGCACTCAGCATTACAAGCCGGCACCGAGACCGAACAGGGAGACTCGCCGCAGAGGAGAGAGGGGCGCCGAGCGGGTACTGACAGCTTGGTAAGCGAAAACCACTCGGCGCCCCTTTCTCTCTTTCGCTTTTTTAAAAACAAAAAAGGGCTTGGGGCGGCAAAGTGCCGCCCCTTCAAAAGTGCCGCCTGGAGCGGTTGCCCACTTGGCTCCATTGTCGGGCCGGCCCTGCACACCCCCTTAAACAGCTCCCAGTTAAGCTCTGTCCCTTCCCGCCCAAAACTCCTATGTGCAAACTGTTGGCTGAAATAATGGTCGAATTCTCCTCAGAAAGAGTTTTCCTTTATTTAGATCATGCGCATAATCGAGACAAGGCACACAACAAACAAAAGTCGAAGCATTGTCTGATTACATGTTTGGATTACATGGTTTATATAACTTATCTACTTCTAATAGCATGCATCATTCTGATTGGTTACTTTTCAAGCAGGTTACGCCTCTTAAGCTGCATAATTAAGAATGGCCTATACTTGACCCTTTGCACATATATATAGAATAACATAGAGTAGACATGTTGGCGTGAACTCGTGCATATATCATAGACTAGACATTTTCTACTTTCTTATGTCTTTATCAGCCATATTATTTACGATAACATAAGCATTTTTCTAACACAAACACATTTCCTCCGTGCAATGTGCAAATAATACACATAGTGTACAAGGAAACTTCCTAGCCTTCGCATCAGGAAACATCACACAGGAGCTGAAACTACTGCACTCTAAGGTGCTGAAAATAATGCTGGCATGAAAACGAGGCTTGATATAGCAGATTGCCGTATCCCTGTAAAGCCCATCTATTAATTCCTGACGGTGATTAGCTGCAAAACTGGAGTGAGGGGCAGTATGCTGCTGTTCTGGAAATGCAGTGGTTTTGCCAATTAAGTGATTTGTTTTCAGAAGTAATGAATGAATAGCCTGCGGGAACAGGGCCCTTCATTCCTCTTGTATCTCATATTGTACTTGTCGTTATTGTACAGCGCTGCAGAATCTGTCTGCGCTTTATAAATAAAGTATAACAACAATAATAATAAATACAACTTACAAAGTACTTTAACCTCTTAAGTACTATATGGACGTACAAATCTATGGAGCCTTGCTTGCTGATCACAGTATGATCAGTGCAGGGGAGATCGATGAAAGTTTCTTAAAGGAAAAAAGTTTATTCATTTTTTAGTGAAATATAAACAAAAATTAGAAATAAAATAAATAAAAAATAAACAAACAATACACTCAGCTCAGTGATGTTGTTGTGACATCACTGTCTTACATAAGATGTAGGTCAGTGATGGAAACCTATCACTGTAATCCATATTGTACTGATAACAATGTAAAAATAATAATATCAATAAAAATATGTCAGTCCCAGGGGTTTTTGGTACCTCAAGGCCCGGAGCAATTTTGCCATTTTCGCGTTATGTTGGTTCAGAGATTATTCCCCTTTCCTGTGAAAAGTGTACTTATGTAAACTATATATTGTTTTTTCAAGGAGAGAGAGGGCTTTGATACCATAGTTAGATAATTAGCTGAACATTTAGGATGAGAAATTTAGTGAAAAATAGTGAAAATTACAAAAAAAACTAATTATTTTTATATATTTTCCCCTCTGAATACTTACAAAATTAGGTAAAGTGACTGAAAATCCCCTCCAAGTTTATGAATTCAGGAGTCCTGATTTCATAAATACCTAATTATATAGAATTTCTGTACTTTCCCAGCACTTATAGGGAACATACTATAAGGTGTACATTATTCGTAGAATTTTTACATTAGGTATGATGGGATTGCAACTCTAATTTTAAACAAATAAACCAAAAATACCTAAAGTATATATTTCTGTAAAGCAGACAACCCAGACTATCGTATCAGGGGTATTACTCTTCATGCAGCTATTTGGCCACCAATCACTGTCAAAAGTTGGCCACAGAAATAATTTCCTGCGCTTTTTCTCACCAACACTTCTGTGTTGCTTTGATTTTTTTGCACAGGGTATGTGTTACGGCAGAGAAACACGACCAAAATTGTTTAGCTACATCTCCTGATTACGGAAATACCCCACATCCTTTGTTTTTTCTCTCTTTCTAGAGGGCTATATCCATTAGACTTGGGCACCAGGGGGCTCTTCGTGTTCGTCTTCGTACTCGCCTTCGGAGAAAAAAAAACTTCGTATTCCGCAAATATTCGCCCGTTCCTGTCTTCTTTTCGGGCAAATATTCGTGGACATTCTTCGTGCTCGTTTCATCTTCGTTTTCTCCCGGCTGCGTAGCAGGGGTTAATACGGGGTTAAGAACACATCGGAGCAGCAGCAGCAGATGCGTTCGCGCCGTGAAGGTACGTGTGTGCGACTCTATTCGTCGCCGGAAGGGGGCTGGTCTGGCATCAACAAATGAATTGCAGAACTGCAGAATGCACCTCATTCGTTGATGGCAGGCGAGCCCCCTGCCGAAACGACCAATAGAGTTGCACACACATACCGAGGTGTACTGTACACAAAATGACCTAGACAAATGCTCCAAGGAACTTGGCCTCCTTTTATCATACACAGTCACATTGTGTACACAGCTGCTGATGCTGCTGCTAGGAGTAGAAGACCACATAATCTCTTCCTCCTCCTGCACCTCTCCCTCCTCGGACAGCATTCCCATTTTACACTGCCAGTCACGCACCTTGTTGACCAATTGCTCCCGGTAGCTACTGAGAACATTGAATTTCAAAGCTAGCTTTCCCTTAATTCTTGGATCGCAAAGGCACGCTAGCATCATTTCGGGACTCTCTTCCATGCGTTTGCGAAGGTGTACTTTTAGCAGATCCTTCAGCTTCCTGACTATGGCTGCTACGTCAGGATGTAGAGTGCCACCTTGAACAGCCTCACAGTTTTCAAGGAACACATCCATCTTGCTGCCTAGATGGGAGAATACTGAGATTACCTGGGCCAGACTGGCAGTGTTTGAGCTTACATTTTCAGTGGCATCCATGAATGGTTTAAGGACTGCCACTAGCTGGGCGATCACTGTCCAATCCTCCCTATTCAATGGAGATGTAATCCCAATATTATGCACTAAGGCAAGATTATGGACTGCCCTTTGCTGCTCCAAAATCCTCTCCAGCATGTCTAACGTGGAGTTCCACCGTGTACTGACATCCTGACGTAGGCAGTGTACGGGAAGACCTGACCTCTCTTGCTCTTCCCTCAAAAGTTGGCTAGCCTTAACACTATGGTGAAAGTGCCCAGCGATCTTTCTGCAGCGGGACAGAACTACTGCTGCCACATTAGTTCCTTCTGACATTGCTGCCTTCACTACAAGATGGATGATGTGGGCTGCACAGCACACACCAACAATATGACCATCTCCGACCCAAAGGCTAAACATTTTCCTCATCGCATGCAGAATATTTTGGGAAGTGTGCTTTTCATCCATCACTTCTGCATGGAGAAGGAATGATCGGTAGCCTGCTGCAGCAGCTTCCTTGGGCACACCAGGCTGCCACCAGTGTGCTGTCATAGAAAGAAAGGCATGCTGCCCACTAGGTGCACTCCACAAATCTGTTGTGAAATGAACACACTGACCAGCAGCCTTGGAAAGCTCCTCTTTCACTGCTGAAACACAGGACCGATACAATGAGGGGACAATGTTCCTGCTGAAAGTGGAACGTGACGGAACTGTATATTGTGGAGCCACAGCCACCATCAATTGTTTGAAAGGCTCCCCTTCAATCATAGAGAAGGATGCCCCTCCAACAGCAATGAACTGACTAATAAGTCGCGTTACTTTATTGGCCTGCGGTTTGGACATTGACCTTTTGGATTGGAATGCCACCAATTGTTCCAGGGTGGGCTTGACATGCAGTGCTCCAACCTGCCTTGGTCTCTGGCTGCCAGCACTAGCTGCTGCTGCTGCTGCTGCTATTGGCTCAGAAGCAGCTGTTGGGGTTTTTCCACGGCCACCAGCTATGCTGCCTGCACTAACTTTTACTTCTGCATCTTTCCCCAATAGCACAGCGTTGTGTTGAGTGCTGAGGTGATGCTTCATGCTAGCACTGGTAAAATGGCCAGACACTTTCCCTCTGCTTATTAGCTTCCCACAATGTTTGCAGTTTCCATAGCGCCCTTCTTCAACATTTTCAAAGTGCTCCCAAATTGGGGCGCGCATAGCCTTGGAGTGTGCCTTGGGTGCTGCTCCTACTGCTCGGGGTGGATGAACAGAGGCAGAACTAGTGGTGGTGGGACTGGTGGTAACAGTACTGCCATAGTGGGACTGCTAATTGCTTTAACTTTAGATTTGGTAGATTTTGCTGCTGCTGGTGGTGGTGATGGTGATGATCGTAGCGGAGAAGGTGGAGGCTCAGGGGAAAATTGTGCACTAGTCATTTGGACACTGCTCCCTGAGGAATCTGATTCCTGACCACTCATCTCCTCTACTTCCTCTGGCTCATAGTCTAGTTCTTCATTAGCCAGATGTAATGGAATTCCTGCTAGGCTGGAGCTAAGACTGATATCGTCATGAGACTCGTGACTAGTAGAAGTGCGAGCAGGAAGAACAGGCTCTGCACTTGGCCTTTCAGTCTTAGGCTCCTCTGCTACCTCGCTAGGTGGAGTTCCACTATGTGTGGCTTGCTAGAGGTACTAGGAGGACATGGCGTGGCGGTACCGGTGGGAACAGTAGGCGCAGCACTAGTGGTGGTAGAGGCGGTAGAGGTGGGGGTGGTGGTGGTGGTTTTCCCTACGAAGGAATGAGATCGCTTTGGTTTGGGAAAACCCCTCTGAGTCTTGCTGCTAATTTGGCTCTGCTTGGTACCTTGCATGCTGCTTGTGGATGGGGAAGATGCTGCTTGGGGCAAAAGGCACTTCTTTTTACTCACTGGGCTAGTAGAAGTACTAGTTGTGCTACCCTTTAACTTTGAACGTGCTTCTGGTGCTATAGGCTTTCCGTAAAAAACCATAGAGCTTGTGGGCCTAGCCGCACTACTACTGCCTGCTTTTGGTGCCTTTCCTTTACTTGATGATCCTTCAAGCAATGCTTCCCCAAATGATAAGCGAGAGCTTGGCCTACTTGGCCGCATCTTAGAACTGGTGGTGGTGCTGGTGGTCGTAGATGGAGCCTGTCCCTCCTTAGTCCCAAAAGGAGGATCCATTTCAAATTTTGTGTTGTGTGTGTAGTGTAGTTTTTAAAAAAACTTTGAATTTACACGGGCCTAAGAGCCTATCCTACTACTATGCTAAACCTAAAGCTATATTTCTTAGTATTCTAGTCTAACTCTAGGCAGACGCTCTCAAGCCCACTAAACTAAAGTGAGGTTAAGTTATATATAATATTATATTATTAATAGATTAGAATTACTTATATTATAGATTATAGATAGAATATAGATTATGAATTAGAAAGAATTACTTATATATATTATAGATTATGAATTAGAATGTATTATATTATGTTATATAATAAATATTAGAATTACTTATATTATGGATTATAGATAGAAGAATATAGATTATGAATTAGAATTTAGAATTACTTATATTATAGAATTAGAATTTATATTATATTATATAATATATTATAGATTAAGATTAAAGATTAGAATTATTTTAGTACTACAGCTAGTATCTTGAAGCTTTGCTTAGTACAGTTGTTGTCTTCACACAATTTTTCTTGAAAATAAATTAGAAATAAAATAAAATATCACAGCAAAACAGTTATCTTCACTGCTTGCTGAAACACACAGCACTTATGCGGCTGCACTCACTAGCCCAACAAGTTCACTTCACTGATGGACTGAGGTGAGCAAAACACTTAGGGTACTTTTAATAAAATTAAAATAAAATGTAAAATAAATGAGAAAATCTTTGCAAAACAGTTAACGTCACTGCTTGCTGATCAAAAAAGAACACAGCACTTATGCGGCTGCACTCACTAGCCCAACAAGTTCACTTCACTGATGGACTGAGGTGAGCAAAAGAAATGAAATAAAATGAAATACTATTAATTAAGAAAAATCGACTTGGTCTCTTGCTGTTGATAAAACAAAGCACAAACTAAAGAGATGCAGCACCAGCACTAATAAGATTAGCTGAACTATAAGCTAGTAGTAATTACCGTATTTTTCGCTCTATAAGACGCACCTGCTGATAAGACGCACCTAGATTTTAGAGGAGAAAAAAAAGGAAAAAATATTTTGAGCTAAAAAATGGGCTATAAAAAAAGGACATCATCCTCCCGTCATGCCTGCACAGAAAAAAGCTGGTCAGACATGATGGGAAGTGTAGTTGGACTACAAGCGCCGTACTGCGCATGCGCCGGCGCCATACGTGACACGGCGCTTGCGTCAAATCCCCCCGTCCTCTCCATCCAGTCCGCCCTTAGCCGTCGCAACGGACCAGAGAAGAGGAGAGGCGGCGACAGAGGCGGCGGTCTCCAGATGAAGACCTCCCCTGGACGGCGAAGCGAGACAGAGACTGTCCGGGACACTTTTGGTGAGTACCGTATTGGCTCGGATATAGGCCGCCCCCGTATATAGGCCGCACCCTAAAAGTTTGGTGCCGGCGGGGGACATCTACGCAATACAACTTCCGGTGCGGCACATCCGGCACCGGAAGTTGTATTGCGTAGACGTCCCCCGCCGACCCCGCAAGACACCCGGGAGTCTGCTCCGGTAAGTCCACGGGGGGTGCAGAGGTAAAACGCATCCGCACGATGCGCTTAGACCGTGGGAAGTGCTGGCAGGGGAGGCTGTCTGAGCGTATCGGGGAGTAGGATGCAGGTCCCCTGCACCGCTGCGGGGGATCTGTATCCTAACCCCGCTGCCTGCCCGGGCGCTAGACCCCGAATATAGGCCGCACCCCCACTTTAAAGTCTTAAAGTGGGGGAAAAAAGTGCGGCCTATATTGGAGCCAATACGGTATATCGTTGCCCCCCCCCTCCCTGCCTGCATCTTCGCTCCATAAGACGCGGCTGATTTTTCATCCTACTTTGGGAGGAAAAAAACTGCGTCTTATGGAGCGAAAAATACGGTAATTATTAATTTTATTCATAGCTAATTTAATTAACTATTAAGATAAGAATTATAGAATTATTGATATTACTGAATGATTTTAGATTAGACACTAGTAGATGTCTTGAATGTCTACAGTACACTCTACACTAGTATACTATTACTAACTATAGTATATATAACTGACAAATATATATATATAATTTTATATTGTATTCAATTATTAATTATTAATATTACTGATTTTAGATTAGACACTAGTAGATGTCTTGAATGTCTACAGTACACTCTACACTAGTATACTATTCTATTACTATACTAACTATAGTATATATAACTGACAAATATATATATAATTTTATATGTATTCAATTATTAATAATATATTCTATTAAATTATTTATAAATTCTATTATTTAATTTATTTAAGCAGGACAGGCAGTAGGCACTAGTGCCAGCCCAGGGAAAGGGCACCCCAGTGCCAGTGAGGCACTGAGTGCACTGTCAACTCAACAGCACTACACAGTTGATGACAGACAAATTAAATAAAAAAATGATTAAATTAATAAAATTATTATTAAATATTAATTCAGTAGAAATGACTGAACACAGTACACTGTGAGAAATGGCAGGCTGAGGCTTACCAGTCTCACACAGAACAGAACAATCTCTCTGTAACGCTCGGATGCAGCACAGCAGTGTTGCCAAAGCAGTCACAGCGAAAAATGAATGGATCTCTCAGGCAAGCTCTGGTCTTATAAAGGCGCCTTCAGAATTAAAAAAACAGCAGCACAGGCATTGGACGAGACCCTTAGCGTGACGTCACAAGAGTGAGGTGATTGGACAGACGAGGATCAGCTCACTCCTGTTTGAAATTTTGGCATCTGCGAGGCAAAAACGAAGACGGTCACGAAGAATCTTCGATTCTTCGTGGTTGTGAGTCTTCGTCTTCTCCTACGTTTTGCCCGCACTGTATTCTCTTCGGCATGTCTTCAGCACGAACAAAAAAACGGCCTCTTCGTGTTCGTTTACATGTTCGCCCGAAGACGAATGCACAAGTCTAATATCCATCCCTTAAATATAGTACCCTACTAACTACCTATAGGGTAGTATTTTTCATACTACGGGTTTGGGGGTTGTGAACGGGGGCAGGAGGGTTATACCTTTTAAATGTTCTGTTAGGGCAATGGGATGTAAGGGTTTTTTCTTTTTTTATTATCTTTTTAATAATTTTTTGTATTTTTGTTTTTAAAAAGTTATCAGTGCAGTATGGTTAGAGGTCCTCTTAGGGACCTCTTGAACATATTATTAATGCTTTACTTAGCTCACTTTTTTTGCTGATTTGTGTTTCACCCTGCAATCCCCCTGTACCGATCACACTGTGATCTCTATGCAAGTCCCCACAGACTTGCATAGGGTTCACAGTGTCTGTAATCAGTACATTTGGAGCAATCGGATATTCCAGCAGGTTCTAGACAGACTCTGAAGGGGATATCCTGTCCTCCGATGACCTTCTGGGTGACGTCAGCAGTGACGCGACCCGCAAGGGAATGCCCGATCGTGTGATGCTGGCTTCTGCTGACAGGGGGTAGTACAGGCTGATGTGTCCCTGTCGCTGCAAGAAGGTCAGGACGTATCGGTACATCATCTAGGATTCTTGAGATGCATTTTATGGACGTACCGCTACATCTATAAGGGAATGAAGGAGTTAAAGCCCTGACATCCCATTGCCTTAGCACTACATGTAAAAAAGCATAACCCCCTTTTATTACTCTGAGAAGTATTAAACAATCTACCCTACTATGTAAGGGATGGATGTGACCCTCTAAAAAATATGTATGTGGAATTGCAAAATTCCAAAAAGTATATATAGTTTTTTACAAACTAGCACCCACAATTATTCTTTTCTTCCATGGTTTTAAATGAAACCCCTATCTTATTCCTGCTGGGATGGGTGGGGGAAAAAACCAATGCGGGCATCGTTGAATCCCCACTGCCCAACTCCTGCCCATTAAGGATTCATTAATGTAGCTCCTTTGAGCAGGGCCCTCCTCACCTGTTGTTTCTGTAAGTCAAATTGTTATGTTACATA